>BOPM01001064.1:45772-65772 GCA_022179025.1 Porites australiensis | reverse complement strand
CTCATTTGAAAATGTTCTTGCATTACACATAAAACTGGAATTTGGAATTCCTTTTTTTAAGACTAAGGATATATCGAATACTTGAAGAAAAACCTCTCGGAGCAAGGGGGTGTGTGTTTCTTGGTGACGCAAAAACTATTGTTGGTTAGATGTATAAGATCAAGGAGTAATAAATTTAAAGTTGGCCCAAGTAAACTAGTGTATTAGATGTGTCTTTCTTTACCTCTTACGATGTTTTGGCAGGGCACTATCCTCGACAGCAAACATTTTGGAAATAAACACGATTACTGGCGCATCATCAGAAGAGGAGCAAGCTAGGAAATCTAGCAAGAAAATAATAAATAGATATACATACAGTTAAAATAAGCATAAAAGAGAAAGTTTTGACAAGTGGCTGATGATGATACCGTAGCACACGAGTAAAAAAGGCCTGCTTTACAAAGTGTCAGCGTATTTAGCACAAATCAAAGTACCAATCGAAGGACACAGTCTTTGTCCCCTGTTGGAGTTGGGACTGCCATTTCTACATGTCCATCCAAGGAGGGCAAAGGTCTAGCCTTTTGCAGAGAAACGGCAGTCCCTTCTTTAATACCAGACAATCAGAATATTGGTCTGGCCCTTGGCAAACCATAGCCTTGCATGTGCTAGCTGCAGACTTGCAAACTAATAGTACATTTTATCTAAAGAGGGTGGCACTGAATAGTTATAAAAACTAACAAGATTGTAGCCCTCTCACAAATTAGCTACAATCCTGCCTTGCACCTGGGCAACTCACAAAAAAAATGCTTTTTTTATATTCTTTTTCTTTGTTACCTGATTGCTAAAATGTATATGTAGCTCTTTGAATGCTTACACATTCCCTGAAAGGAAGGAACTTTACATGCATGTCTGACACAAAAAGGTGGGAGACAGATAAGGTAAAAAAAAATACAGAATAAATTAGGGGCTATGGCTAAAAAGCTCAAACTAAACAGCCTCCTAAGCTCACCATCTTTCAAACTCTGTGTCTCATCAGGTAACGAGTCAAATGTTCTGACACCACTACACATCAACTTCTCCACTCTTTCACTGAGTATTTCAGCTGGACTTGGAAGTTTGTCTATTACCATAGACAGTAGGGAGCTAGAGAGAGGTAGCCACTGATCAAACAAGGCCTTGAGAAGCACACGACTGTCATTGTGTCGGCTGTCCCTTGCCGAGATCTTCAGATTCAGTGACTTCACTATCTGCTCAGTTTTGATTTTGTCTCTAAAACAGCAAATTAAAAGGTTTTTTGAAGTCATTAATGATGCATGAAGATAAAAAGGGAGAATAAGCATCATGAAGCATATTTAGGAGTGCGATCTTAATCACCCAAAATGCAGGGTGCAAAGAAAGTCAGTTCTACAGCCTGCCATTTGGGCAAGCTGTAGCTAGCATGTACTTGCCCGCAAGTCATTTAACTATCCCCAAAAAACGGCACTTGCCCATTGGGCAAGTTAAGAACAAAAATCACTAGCCCAATAGCAAAATCCACTCGCCCCAACTATCGGACACAACTTTCTTTGCACGCTGAAAATGTCAGGAAATTTTTCTTTGAATTCATCTGGAATAAATGGTCATTTAAAGAAATACTAGTGGAAAGAGCGATTCATCTAACACCAAAATAAAAAAATAACTTAAAAAAGAATTAAAAAACCCAGCTGAAACACTAACTAGTTTTCCTTTCAAGCCACTTCTAATGTGTCTTCTTGTAGACATCAGATGAAATTATAGATAATACAAACATGTACGGTCTAAAATAGTGCTACAAAAGTAGAATTCAAAGGGAAAGTTCATGTGAAGGCAGGCAAAAAATTATTTATAGGCATTGACCGAAACAAAACAAAAAAATTAGAGTAAAAAAAATGATAAGTTAAATGTCACTCCTAAAAGACATTCTTGATAGTGACCAAAGGAAAAATTTCAAAACAAATCCTTTTATCAAACCCTAAGATTTAACCCCACAATATACAGATACAAATTCTGCAAACTGATCTCCATACATTTCCTTACAGAATTAGTTGGGATAATTTGTTCAAAGACCAAAGATTTTTACCTTAGGTAATTATTTTATTTATTCTCATAAACTTTTCTTTTAATTATGTATTGATTTTGTTAGGAGAAAATTGATGCTGGTTGTTCTTAGGACTTAAAGGGTTAAATAGACTCTGCAAATGTTCTGCCAAAGAGGTGTCACCACAGGATTTCTTCTTTGGATACAAAAGCTAAAATGGCAGATCATCTTCTCACCTCAACTCACTGGATCAGTGTAAGATTCTGGGAAACTACCCACCTACCCCTCTCCTAACCCAAAGTTAACACTAACTTTCTGCAAGTTACAGTAAAACAAAATGTTTAGTAAGGGGAGGGGAGGGTAAGCAACTGAATCAATCTTAGAGCAACAGGGTTACATGTAAGAAAGAGACTTTGCTTAGTTCCAAGCAAAACAACAACTAACCGCCTCAGTACAGCATCATACACAGCCCACAGGTTCTCCAACACAAACTGCACAAATAGTGGCTTCTTAGCTTTGGCCTGTGCTCCTTTAAAGATACGCTTTGATTTGGTGTGAAGATAAAAATCGCCCCATAAAGTCTTTTTGAGAATGCTTTCATTAATGCCAAGCTTGCTGCCATATATTTTAGCAAAGTCACTGATGCTGAAAAGAAAATACAGAGCAAATTAATTAAAACAAAGGGACACCTTACACATTACACAGTACTGTACAAAATTTAAAAAATAACAGAAATTGGAGAGGACCTGGTCAGAATGGCAATTTGATCTTTTAAACCCAATGGCAACTGAAATTTTCTTTCTACCTTGATCTGACAAACATCAATGATTAATTTTAATAGAAGAAACTGTTATTTGACCATATCATTGTTCAAAAGCCTTTCATCTTCAATCCTGGCTGGAATTCAACAATGAACTAGAAAATACCTGTTTTTATTTATTTATTTTTATTTATTGTTCATGGGTGAGGGCTGTGCACTGCACCTGCTAAATACATAACCTTACATATATGTTTTTTTTTTTCTTTTTTCCCAAAGCCTTGTCAAATTAAAAGCAATGGAATATAGCTTATCTGGCTTGCCTAACCTGAACCCCCAACCATCAATGGCACTGCTGAACACAACATTTCCCAAGTCTGGTGAGAAGTAAAGAGTTGAATCATCTGTCTCCTCAAGCCCTGAGCTCCATTCATCAATAGACACTGCAGTGTCATCTTTTATTGCTTTCCCAATTAAAGTATCTTTTTCAGGAGCAGCTTTTGCAGATCTCTTTTCTAAAACTTCAGTGGTGAAGAGAGCAGCTGTAATGGCATTTACCTATAGGAGAGTAAGTTTGTTACTCTTGAATTACATTTTGCATTTCTGGTACCCTTAACTCAAAATACATCCTATAAACAGTGGAATCCCAGCACAGTGGAACCTTGATTTAAGGAAGTGCCAAGGGACTGGGGAAATTTGTTTGTTACATTGAGGGTTCATTACATTGAACACTTCAATTTAACAAATATTCAAAAAACAACCAAAATGTTCGTTATATCGAGGTATTCCAGGATCTGGCCATCCAGATGTCTGAGTACCGAGCTACATATATAGCTACAGCATTAGAAACTCAAGAACAGGCCAACAAAACTGCTTAAAACTACCGTACACATAAATTTTATCATTGTTGTCCTGTTTGGCATTCATCTTTTATCATATGTTGACATTTAATCCTTATATCGAGGTATATTTTATGATTGTACTTCTGGATTAAGTTCCTTACCACGACGATTTCGTAAAATCGAGGTTCTGTTCCATACATCTTAAGTTACTGTAATTTTCACCGCGCTGAAGAAAATCATTCGTTATACATGTACCGAGGACTTTGTTGTATAGAAGTTCGTCAAATCGAGGTTCCATTGTATAGTGAAGAGTCCTAAGGGACTGGGAAAAACTGTGCATGCTGCAACAGGGGTAAGTTACTTGCTGACCTGTTCTGAAGACTACGTCTTCTGCGTTACACTGCACCTCCCCCACTGATGAACACAACTCAACCCACTCCACAATTATGTGGGTGTGGCTTAGGACATTATATGTAGTCTTACATTAACTAAGTGCAGATCATAAAAATTGGCTTTTTGGATTGTACTGATGCTATACTGTGAATCGAAAAAGGTTTTTACCTTTTCCAAAATTTGCTGCAAGTGAAAATGAGCCTCAGCTGGAGAGTACTTTAGCTCTGTTATCAACCTGTCAATCTTATTCAGCACCAAACATGGTCGAATATTCTCCAGCCAAGCTTGACGCAGCACCACATGAGTCTATAAAGAAGCATTGAAAATATTTGGTACTCAATTACTTCTTAATATTGTCTCCTACAATGATCCCACTACCAAGTAAGCTATAATTATTGCACACCTAATAATAATAATAATAACAATAATAATAATGATAAAAATAATAATAATAACAATAAATAATAATACAATGTAATAATAATAACAACAACAACAGCAACCCAAGAGTGTTTCCCTCAGAAAAACCGTGTGTTTGATTGGATGATAATATTATTGTTATTATCATCATCATTATCATACAACAAAAAATAAACCTCTCAGCCAGCAGTAACATGCTAACTGGTTGGGACATGAATACTTAGATAGTAAGAAGGATTTTACAAAGTACATGTTCAAACCTGTGGACAGACTCCCTCAACTACATCCACCACTACAATCGCACCATCACAAAGTCTGACAGCTGTTGAGACCTGAGTTTCAAGTATGAATAAAAATAATGTAACATTATTGGAATGAAACAGGGTACTTAGTAAAGAAATGTTAAAAATAACAGCAGCTTGATATTAAAACAAATTCAACAGTGTGTTACAGCATAATTTATGTTTTTTTACCTCACTTGAGAAATCAACATGCCCTGGAGAATCAGTCAGGTTAACTATATATTCTTCTTCATCTAAAAACAAGGATTTAATTAATAAAAACAATATTACAGTGTGCACACAGAATACAAAATAAGATTAGTTTTCACTTTAACCACAAATAATTTACTTAATTCATTAAACAATTTGTCTGTACAGTGTAATCTTAATTCCTTCTATTTTCATGCATTGACTATTTTCTTATCTCCCATAAGACACTGTTTGTCCCCCATGCTCTTGGGAGTATGTAGTCCTCCCAGAAGGATTTGAAAACAATGGTTTAGGCAAAATTTGGGAAACAAATAGAGTATATTATGGGGGATTCGAGATCAGATAATATTCAGTTTTGCAGTTTTAGCATTTTAGAAAAAAGAGTCCTGCAAACATTAATACTAGCTTGCAAAAAAAGCAAGAAATTCAATACCAGGTTTGTGTCCCACATCAATACTAAAGTTCATCCTCGGGAGACTGAGGGGCGGTCAGTTGGGTCACAAAAAATTGGCAGCGAAAGTTTTCAATAACGGGCAAGAAAGCCCCTGGGATACTACTCTTAATGAACCAGTTCCACAACTTATTTGCTGTTTTCATGATCTTCCTCTACGAAGAAGTTCACCCGCAAACTCGATTGTTAGCCGTACCTGTCTGGCTCGTGCAAGATAGCTTTCTTCGAGAAGAGTTTTTGTTGAAATGGGACCCAAGAAACCAAAGAAATTCCATAATTGGTAAGATTTCCGTATAACTATAACCTCATACATTTATTATGCATGCAGCAATTTCATACTATTTCACACAAATAGTTGATATGGATGAATAGAGTGGAAACATGCACCATAATTATAAATTAATGTATAGGGTCATACGGAAATTTTACCCCATAATTTAGCATGTTAGCAAAACAAAACGAAACAAAAAAATGCACCAGTTGAATGAATTGGACTACCGACTGATCAAAGGTAACTTCGTATACACCAGTGTACTTCTAGACTTTTTCATGCAAAATCATGTGCGTGGCTGTTGAGGCCTTCTCAGCACACTTGTCAGGCAGGTGTAGGAGAAATTTTTTCGCCCTTTTAAGTTGTAAAATAATTTGTTGAACAATTAAACTTTTCTTCTCAGTGACATAAGAGGATAGAATGAAACTGGTAGAGTAAACTTTCAGATTTGCATGAGCAAGCCTACATTTGTAGAAGTACTCCCACTAGTGTTTACGAATTTACCTTCAATCGGTCCACAGTGTGATCTCTTCAGCTGGTGCATTTTTAGTTTTGCTTTGTTTTACTAACATGCTAACTTATGTTTTTTGTGTGTTTTGGGGGGGCCCACTTTCACTGACAACTCTTCTTGAAGAAAGCTCTCCAGCACAAGCCAGACAGGTACACGGCGAACAGTCGAGCTTGCAGGTAAACTCTACATACAACAAGATCACAAAATCAGCACAATAGAAACTGGCCTCCGATTGGGCACAAAAAATATCAATCACAGACAAGCATTTGAATGGGCATGAGTTGCAGAACTAGTTCTTTAAGAGTAGCATCCCTGGGGCTCTCTCACTTGTTCTTGAATACTTTTGCCGCTGTTTTTCCTGATCCAAGTGACTGCCCCCAGGACTCCAAGGATGTACTACAGCTATAATCGACTAACCTTTGGAAAAAAGCAAGGAGATGGCACTTGATTTCATTGTTATTCCCCTGAGCTGTTCATCCTCACGGCTATCCATGTACCTCAGCTGAAAAAGAAAAAAACTAAATTTAAAACTCAACTTTCTTCTAAAACAATGACACTTAAAATATACTGCCATATATGGGCTATATAGGTATGGGCCACCGTGAAGGGTATGGTTTTTGAAGCAATTTTGTTTGACACATGAGGGTATAGAAATAAGAGAGTTTGTGTCTAGAATAGGGGATCATTTTCCAGGAAACTGATCAATTGGTTGATGATTTTAGTCTAGACTCAGAAAAACTGGGAATTGACACTCAAAAAAATAAAGTCAGCCAGTCTTCGTTAGATGCAACTCAGTTTGAATAATAGCAAAGAAAACATCAACCTCAGTAATTTCTGGAAAATAAATAATGGCGACACTAGGATAGGGAGAGATTTGAGAGATTTTCTTGATTCAGCTGAACTAGGAAAGTCTGGTATAGGCTAAGTGTTCCGGGCTCCCAGCGCCACATCCCAACCTTTACATTCCTGTATGTAAAGTACCCCCACCCCACCCCACCCCACCCCACCCCACACACGCTCCCAACCGGGGGGATGAACCTTACTTTGCCTGCTAGTCGCTGTGAAATGATCCCATTGCTGGCGACCAAAGCATCAGCTATCGTTGTTTTACCTTTGGAAAACAGGCAAAAAACAATACCGTTACAAACAAGAAAAACCAATGGCGCACGAGCCAGAAGAAGAAATATGCACGTGTAAAAATTAACGACTGTAGCTTACCGTGGTCAACATGTGCCAAAATACAAATATTTCTTATATTTTTCGGATTTTTCTGAAGTTCACAAAGATGTTGCGGTGTTGTAGTTCTCATGATTTTAGCTCACCAAAGTTCCAAAGAAAACTGCGCATTCCTTTTTCGCTTTTCCACGACAATATTTAATCGCACAGTTTACAATGTTGTGGTGCAACGTAAGAGTCTGCAAGTCAGCAGCGGTCATTCATCAGGAGTATGCGTATGAGGTATCGGTTCCAATTTCCCATCCGAGCAGCGTGCACAGTCATTCTCTATCAAAATGGTAGGTAAATTTTGTTTCTTTTGCACAGTTTTTATCTTCTTTTCATTATTTTTCAGTATTTGTAAACAGATATATTAAATTAACTCTGTAAATAATTTATCCTAAGCGAGTATTTTTCAATTTTTGTGGTGAATTTCATGTACCATCAACGTTTTCCTCAAACTGCTTGAAATGATCTCGTGTCAGTCTGACGAAAGGATTATTGAACCCCTACTTTCTATTGCAAGTTTATTTTAATAAGATGTGATTATTTTTGAGCGAAACTATTTTTGCACATGTTTTATCATCGGTTTTTCTGTTTATAGTCCAGACGTTACGACACTAGAACGACGATATTCTCCCCTGAAGGTAATAATAACAATAGTTATACTTTGGAGAGTTGCTTTATTTTGTAAGTCCCTGTACCAGTCGGTCGATGCTCTGTTACATTTTTGTATTAAACCTTATAGACTGTATGGCAAACTTTCCTATCATTCTTCAGATTTCCAAGATACAATTCCTATTTTAAACAGTTCTATTTGCCCACCATACAGTGTACTTCTGGTAATAATGCCTTACTATGTTAGTCTAAAATTCTCTGACTTTCTTGTCCTATCAGACCTTAGGGAGCTTAAGTAATGACCATGGCAACAGCAATGAGAAGGGCGAAAAAGAAATAGGTTTATATTAGCAAAACAACAACTTTGCATGTGCATTACAATTTTTGTACATTTCTTTGCTGTCGTTGCACGATTATAATGTGAAAGTGCCTAATTTCACACTTTTTTTGAGGACAGGAACACACGATAACAACTTGCTTAAGCTCCCTCTTATAAACTAAGGTGGCAGAGACAAAGGTCCCGCGCTCCTACTTTATTATTATTATCATCATTATTATTTACAGATCGATAGCAGTAGAGCCTGCCTGAATTAATCTTTTTTTTTTATGAATTTTTTTAAAGAATTAGGAATTTAGGAATACGATATTTTATTCTTTTTAACTTGTTTTCTTTTCAATATCAGAGACTGATAATTTTCTTTTCTCATGACTTACTTTAAAACACTGGACTGCCTGCAAGAGTTATTGATGGCTTCTGAGCCGCAAGGAATGTATTTGGGAAATTGTTATTGACACAGTGATTATATTTTTATGATTTATATAATTCTTAATGTTGTACAGCTGTATAGTACTTAATTCTTACTTCAAATATTCCTGTAAATTATGTACATATTTTGAAAGTTGAATAAATTATCTCTTCTGTCACAGTCTTTTCTGGTGTTCTTTATTATTATTATTTATTTTATTATTAGTAGTAGTATTTTGTTGTCTCCTTTAAATAGTGTCACTGTAGAATTTCATCCTTATGAAATTTCTCATTGTGATTTGCTGCCTTTGTAAACAGGGCGACTTTATCAAGTGGAATATGCCATGGAGGCGGTTGGTCATGCTGGCATTTGTTTGGGGATCCTAGCCAATGATGGTATTGTTTTGGCTGCAGAGAGGAGAAATACAAATAAACTCCTTGATGAAGTGTTTGCCTCAGAAAAGATTTACAAGCTCCACAAGTAAGTTTTTAAGAAATATGTTGTTTGCAGGATGTGTGAGAGAAATAGTGTTAATTATGTAGTGTTCAGGGTTCTCAATAGAAGCCGGCACCTGGCGATTGATTGCCGCCCACTTTGGACTTTTTAGCCACTTACTTTACATTCTATTTGCTGCTTTTCCCTCCCTAGTTTACAGTCCCTCCGTTTGTCACAGCTGTCTACTTAAGGTTGGGCAGATGCCTACTCCAAATCCTATTGAGAACCCTCAGTGTTAAGTGTAGTAACTGGTGAACAAAAGATTTTTTTATCCATCCAGAGTGGAAAAGTAATGTGATATTTTATTCACAATAGAGGAACTGTGAAGAAATACCTAGCCATACTGGCAGTTAAACTACAACTTTACATGTGTCTTTGGTATGGTTTTGTTAATATGATTATAACAGCATATGGCGTTTATGAAATTCTTTTTTCAGCGACTTGGCTTGCAGTGTGGCTGGTATAACATCAGATGCTAACGTGCTCACAAACCAACTTAGACTTATAGCTCAAAGGTACTGTCAACCACCCTTAAGGTGATTCCCTAGTAAAAGAACCTAACATAGATTGTAGATGAAACTTGGTACACTGATGTAACAAGTCAAGAAGATGATAAAAAGGTAATAAAAAGTGGGCGTCACCGTGCTCATTTTGACGTCACAATGCTGACAAATACGGCTATTTTGGACCCTTTAACAAAAACCGCGCGCAGCCCAAAACTAGACAAAAAGGAAAGATTTTTTCAATGATGCATGTGGTATCGCACAGAATTTGACTTTAATGTATTGTTGATCCACTTGCGTACCAGAAAAATGCCTTTTTATGCCCTTGTTTTTATTTTACGCTCCAAAGTAGAATTAAATTGGACACGCGCTATTCGACCCGTGATAGCTCAATCCATACAATTTAGTAAAATTGCCAAAAAACTGAACATAGATTTGTGCCAATTTTTTTCTCACTGAAAGGAAGCACTGTCCTTATTAAAATCATGAAATAAAAAATGGGGGTCACCGTACTCGTTTTTGCGGTACAGCTGCAGAAAGTGCGCGCCAAATGCATTTTCCTTGATTTTTGAGAGAGGACTGGGGCGAGTTTCAAAATAGAATGTATGCGAAAGGGGGAAGAAAGTATTAAAAAATCCGTTTTTACAGAATTTACATTGAGATATCACATTTAGGACACAATGTGATAAAGAAAGCGTTTAAATGAAAGTCAAAGTGAATAAGCACAAATTAAACATCCACTATCGAGGTTCTCCGTGAGGAAGTCAAACTCAGTAACACGCTTACTGCTTACGTCATGCGCATTCCCACCACACTGAGTCTCACCTCGGCAAGAAACAACCACAAGCAAAAATTGCAATAGCGCTTCTCTTCGGTCAACTTCATTTTAATAATGTTACTTCACATGCTCTTTTTTACGGAGGCCATCTTGTTATGTGCAATAAGAGATGCACAGTGCAAAACCAAGGAATCACCTTAAGGCTAGTTTGCACAATACAGGTTGTTGGTGTGATCTGTCATGTGCCCTTATAACATGTTATCATTATAATTATCAATAAACTATTTATCATCCCAATCTTCTATCCAAAGGGAAGGCAAATTTTAATAGTGGGTTAAAATATAAGATAAGGTCATAATGTTTTCTTTATAAAGTGGTGCCAACAAATAATACATCGTATTGTGTAAACTGGCCTTTAATATTATTTTAAAATTTGTTTCAGCTTAATGGATTTGTAATTGCATCAATGTGCTACTTACATTTTTAAAAATTGACCACTGTTTTAGTCGGGAAAATTAAATGCCCTTTTGAATGGTTAATGCTTGAAAAATCAGCATGCTCTACATTATTCAATTAATTCTGTTTCATGTTATACTAATAATGATTTATGTTCACTCACTGGTTACCTGCGTCTATCTTCAAGATAGTAGACTTAAGTGCAGTTTATACAAATCATTCTCTTTTTTGTACGCTTTAAATAAATTTACTGAGTGTTAAGCACCCAGTTAGTAACAGTTTTAAAGTGCCACATAAGTTTTGTTTGACATTATGGTATTTTAAAGCCATGTAATTTGGTTCACCCTTTGGCAGATATTTACTTCAGTTTCAAGAGGCAATTCCCTGCGAACAGTTAGTCAGTTCACTGTGTGATGTCAAACAGGCCTACACACAATTCGGAGGTGAGATCACTTAATCCCTCATCTTCCTAGTCCAAGTTTATCAGTTACCTGCTTGAAATAAATTGCAACTGTGATGTCCAGGACAGAGTTGTTCAAAACCCAATTAGCTCTAATCCTGGGTCAACTGTAAACAGAGTATATTATGAGTATATTGTTGATCAATACACATGTAACAGTAACCCTAGGTTTGCACTAACCATCCTTCAAACAACTCTACCCAGGATAACTTGCAGGGGTAATGTGGCAACACTAGCACAGCAAAGTGCACAAGGGTAGAGTACACCCCTATAGAAGGTTAAAATCCCCTAGATCCAAGCACCAGGATCAAATATGCTTCTGCTTCTTGTCATGTTTGCTTAATATGCTGTTATGCAATACGTTCATACTTGTGTTTGTGTCATGCTTGTGTGGTAGTGAAAACCAGGCTTTGATGATTTCAGCAAAAAAATTGCTTCGTGTTACATGTGCACCCTCTGAAATGAGTGTTGTTTGGTAATGTTTTGGTTGCTCCAAATGTTGTGAAAAGTATTATTAATTTAGTTCTCCCTCTGGTAATATCAGAACAATTGTGACAATGCTTCACTACTGTGTTTTTTGTTTTGTTTTTGACATAATATTGCATGGAAAAGTACAGTGCATGTTAATTATACCTGGCAAAATCCCATGAATTTCCTCTCGCAATCCATTTCTGTATGTGTTTGTTTAAGAAGGCAATCAATAGTTCTATTCTATTTTATGTTAGAAGAGTGTTATTTTACAAGGAATTTCTACCTTGTCTTTCTTTACCAGGTCTGAGACCATTTGGTGTTTCTATTCTGTATATGGGATGGGATAAACATTATGGTTTTCAGTTGTATCAAAGTGACCCTAGTGGAAATTATAGTGGGTGGAAGGCAACATGCATTGGAAACAACAGTGTGGTAAGTTTATGATCAAGGTGTTCGGAGTTTTCCATCATTTAATTAGCATATCATGCAATCAATTGGGAATCGTTATGAGATCTAAGGCTACATTCCACCATAGAGATCCAAAAAGCCTTAGTTGATCGAGTCCAGAGATTTAAGCAGTCATACCTATATCAGGCTAAGCATGTAATTAAATACTCTACAGTGTACATTCAAGGGGCACTCCTCTGACAATGCAAGAACTTAGTTCATAATCTTGGGTTCCCTGTACTATTATTTTTGTATACCTTTTCAGCACTATCTTGAATGCTTAAGCCTTGGTGTCAAGTGGCACTAAAATGGCAGCTCAGAAAGCTGTCAATTGATAAAAGTGGCTTTAGCTTCTGAGAGTAAACATTGTTTAAGAGAGGTCTTAATTAAGCAGCTTTACATCTTATTTAAACTAAAAGTTAAAAATTATCCGAGCTTTTACCAATTAACAGCATCATCAGGGATAAGAAGATAAGAAGTTTTGTTTTCTGCCATCTGAACATTCCTTGTATTATTTTAAGTATTAAATTATTTTATTGTTTTATGAACTCTGGAATGATAACTAATCACTGACGTGCTTCCATGCAACATGAAAAAAGCACATCCAACCGAGAGAAACTCTAACCTTGGACATGCTCAATAAACTACATTACTTTTTCTATGCTGTGTAAACTCATTCAGCCACTAAAATGATTCAGTCATATGAGTTTGACCTCATTTCCAAGGACTCGGAGTCTTGTCTGACACACTTTTCATCTTATAATAATTTCTTTCTTTTTGTGTTGTTGTTTGCAATGTAGGCAGCAGTTTCTATGCTTAAACAAGAGTACAAAGAAGGAGAAATGACATTGAAAGATGCTCTGAAACTAGCCGTCAAAGTTCTCGATAAGACTCTGGATATCACCAAACTAACTCCTGATAAAGGTTAGTTCCTAGTGATAAGTGGACACTTTGTAAGTCTTCCTAGTCACACAGTAACTTGGTTAACATTTTGCACTTACCTAAAGTGTGCAGTGCATAGAGGCCCATCAATGGTTCAGACTAGAAGGCCCATGACTCGATGATATGACCTTGTTCTTTCCAGAGCAAGAAAAGTATTTCCAGATTGTCTTAATAGACAATGAGTGCCTTTGACTTCATGCAAAAAAGATGAGGTACTCTTAGTTAATGGGTTAATGCTGTTCCCCTCCATAGGTCTCTCAAGACTCTTTGTATCATATGGTCATGAGCATTAATTTATCATTGTTTCTACTAATAAGTAACTACCATGAATGAGAGATGTTGACACATAAAATTATGATATCTAAGAAAAGTAAATCTTATCGCCAACACAGATATTATTTGCTGTAAAGAGAATAATATTACCTTTTTTAAGTCTCATGTATTAAAAATTTAATACACATTTTCTGTGCAGTCTGTTCTTAAGCTCGATTCTCTTCTGTTTTAGTTGAGTTTTCCACCCTAACACGAGAGAATGGCAGAACAAAAATCAAGATTCTTGGAGCACAAGAAGTGGAAAAACTTATCAACGAACATGAGCAAGTGAAGGCAGAAGAAGCCAAGCAAGCAGCTGCCAAGAAATAGACTTTTTAACTTATGAAATCTTTGCACAATAAAATTTCATTCACTTTTGGCGAGACCTTTAGTTGCTAAATAAACAGCAGCTGTTAGCTGAAGAGTTAAAAAAACCAAGATGAGCAAAAGGATTGTTTTGTATACACTGATTCCGAAAGGTTTTCTCTGTGGAAACTTGAGGAAGTTTAAAATATTCTTTGTTATGCACCTATCAATGCCTTGCCCAGGAGGAGAGCGAGGGGGTGGGGGAATATTTGCAAGGGTTATTGACATCAAAGGGTCAGGCTCTTTTGATAATGCTAGCTAGATGACAGCAAGAGACTTAATTCATTCTCAAAATGTTTGATATATTTTGTGAATAAATACTCAATGGCTTGGCCTTCCAGAAACAGTTGATAAACACAACAAAAGTGGGACCATGCCATCAAAGTTGCAGAAACATTGTGGAAGAAAACAGCTGAAACTATTTAAACCATGTAGAATTTGACCTTTGTCAAATGTAAGCAATTTGTCTACCAGCTTGCCCAGAATGGATATTTTGACATATTTAGCCAAGGCTAAAGGCAAAGCTCCTATTAATAAATTCATAATTACTTCAAACAATAAACTTGTAAACACGGCAAAGAAATCGACTGCAAGCAATCAGTTGAGAACTAGGAACTTGTCAACAGAGAACTTAAAAAAAATTAACCTGGATGGTTGATACCTGAGCCTTCAATATGATCACGTGATACTGGCCAGAGTATACCCTGTTTGGACAGCTGTCAATAACCACAACATGTATGTGCAATATCAGGTTCCACACTCCCACACTGGCTAGAAAGTGTGACATTCAATATTGGTTGCCCTGTGATGTGGACGGGTGGACAGAAGGACAGTCACATGGCTACCAAAATTTATTGGATGGATAGATAACCAAAATGTTCTTAGGTATGGGGTTCTGTTCATGGGTGTGTGAGCTCCACTACAAAAAAGGGGTATGCCTCCCCTCCCTCCACCACCCCTTCCAGGGCAAGACATTGACAGGTGTATTGGCATCTATCCAGCCAGATGAAAGCTCAATATTTCCAGTGTGTAGACACTAAGTTTGATTTTAAAAGTAGTGAGAAGTGTGCAGGCAAAGCCTCTTTGTCTCATCCACAACATATTAAAAGTGAGAGAAATCTAACACTGCCTCTTACTATTTAGAAACCATTCCATATGCCAGGCTCTACATGTAAATGTAGTTGCTCAAAAGATGGTTAGTGCGATGAATCTCTATGTAATTTATTAATGATACAATGGTTTCCCTAACACTTATTCACTGGACAAGACGTGTTCTAGCAGCACCAAGTGGACCCTAACTTTTATTCCCAGACAGCTAGAAAATCTATTAACTCTTTTCATAGAAATCATACACTGGGCACCCTGGATTTCACAGGTTCAGAGCAATGGGCCCCCTTCAGTTTTTCTAGGAGCACAGCGTTGCTGTGGATTTATCCAGCGGATAGTGCTATCCAAATTTAAAATTCAACAAAATTTCCAATTTTAATTTTGTAATTACAAATGCCCTCATTTCCTCTGGGAAAAAAATTCTTAATCCTAACCCCGGTTGTTTAAAAGATTGTTAACTTAAACCCAGGCTGAAGTTGTAGCTTACATGTGTCTGTGTTGTGGTTCAATTTTAGGCTGAGAAAACAGCCAACATTTCGTGATGCCAACCTCGTTCCTAGGGTTCTCTCCTACCTGCCCTACGGAGCGAGAGGGCAGGTTGGAGAGAACCCTGGGAATGAGGTTGTCGCGACGCCACCAATGGTTTTCCTGCAAAATGACATCTGAGAAACAAGTGCAAAAATTCCATACTGATAAGATTGGCTGAAGCAAATTTCCCACGCAGTAAGACCATTATAATGGAGAACCCCCCTCCTTCCCCTACCTAGCTTCAAACATGCTACAGTCAACCGAACTGTCCATAAGAGAGAGATCTCCACCATAATAAGTTGGTTCCTGTAAGGAGCGCTGGAGGTTCAACTTTTTAAGACAAACCTCTCTCATATGGACACCAAAGGGATAGGACTAAGTGTTACTATCACAGAGGTGTCTGTATTACAGACCAGAAGTTGTATGACACTTGGCAACTTTGAGACCACACAAACTGTTCGTCTGTCTGTGTCTGTCCGTGTCTGTCGGGAGGGGTTTCACTGTATTATTATTGCAATACCAGGCTAGCTATGTGCTATATTTTGGTGGATGGCAGAGAAGCAAAATCATTTCTGGCCAATGAGCCCAAAACTCACAAAAAAGGCTACCAAGAATAACTCAGTGACCTTGCATCTTTTTCAATCAGAAAAATGAGGAGAAATCAATTATTATTGATTTCTCATGCCGGAAAGTTCTCCATGAACACTTGTGATAATCTCAACTGCGAGCCATTTAAACAGTTGCTATTGCCTTTCAAAGATTAGGGAAAGTAACATGACCAAAAGGGGTGCTCAGAAGGAACCTATTTGAAAATTCAAATACAAAAAAAAAGTAATCTCTTTTTTCTTTTCTGGGTGCTAAAAAATTTTTCTTTTTTTTTCTGGGTGCTAACAGTTAAGTGATTTCAATAGAATCACCTGTCTCTTTGATAACTTGTATTCATTTACACAATACAATATTACGGTTATTCTCATGTAAAATGCATGCATCATGTTACAAATGTCAAAGGATGGAGCACACTGAAAAGTTGTGAACTAGCTACATTAAGAAATCTGGTCATCAGGCATTCTCAGTATTACTAGCATTCCGACAAATGGGACAACCTGCCTGCTTTTTCTTCTCGCATTCACCGGGTACCCGAATACTCATGAATATTTCAATACTCTACCTCTCTTTAAACAATATATATAGACTTAGTAAACGTTTCACAAGATATATCCTTCCTTTAACTTTTGAACACAAGATTAGGCTTCAACTCCTGGACGCTTTTTATCTTCCTCCAACTGAAGTTCTAACTTTCGTACTTTCAAAACTTCGAACTTGCCGATTATTTCTCTTGCTTTTGCTTCCAGGTTAACCACCTCACAGCTCAGTTCAATGGCCCTTTGAAAATCTCTTTGACCCGCTTTCAAGCACCCAGGAACCAAAATTCCAAACCATTTGATTGGATCTTGTACACAACTATTGCGTGAACTAGCTACTGGTGTTTCTTTCGGTCTCGAGAGACTAAATTCTTCGATAGCTGATGTTTCTAGATCTTCATCCTTTCCAGGGCTGTCCCTCTTTTCGGGTTTTCGTCTCCTTATAAAGCTTTTCGTTTCAGCTATATCATCAGATACACTCTCAGGTTTTTCAATATGTCTACCGGGCGAAGTTTTAAGCAGTTCAAACGCAACAGAAGATTCTACGGGTTGTTCATCTGGAAAATCTTCTCTAACATGATACAGAGCGCAGTCCATTTTGTGGCTGTACTGTAAGGTGCCCACGGATTTATTTCCCATTGAATAACGTGCCTTTGACAGGTTTAAATGTCCATCTCTTATTGCGCCATTAAGATGTTCCCGCTTCTCGCGAAGAAGCTCGAGATTGTCGAAAAATGCAACGGTGAGTTTGTCTAGGTCGCTGCAAACGTCCTCCATCTTGTAAACTACATCTGCGGGAGACTGAGACTGGCTGAGTCTACTGGGTCCCAGTTCCTTCCCGGTTTACTGTATTTCTTAGGAAACCTGCAAATGGTTGCAAATGGCAATTTGAGCGGTTCTCATACATTCTCTCTATATTACTGAATGGAAATTTATCCGGTAGATAACACTAGCCAGCCCTTGAACAGCCGAGGCTCAGCTTATTAACAAACCTATACCAAAAATCGAGTATAACTTTTAGAAGCCAGGTTTGAATACCGAGATATAATCTATTGATTTTAGAGGCCTCGGTAGTTCAAAAAGCTGAATAGCGTTATCAGGAGTACTCAGTGGAGCCGATATTCAAAAAAGCCGTTCCTCAGGCATCGTGATGCTGGCTGGGAAGTATGGCATCTTAGATAAAATTTGGCTGGGAATTAGTTAAGAATAATAGCTGGCGATTTTTTCTACCTAAATTATTTTTGGCTGGGAGATGACACACAACGCCCACTTCCTGGCTCACACGCTGTTTTTTTATCGCTTTGCTGGGAAAAACTTCAAGCATTTAACGCCCAGTACAACGCCGATCATATGACGTGAGGATGACATCTGAAACTGTTTCAATGAAAACTCTTCTACGCCCCTCTATTCAATATCTGACAACTGGCTGTCAATCAGTGTAAAATCATCTGTTTCATTCACTTTGCGCATAGACCAGTACGTCCAGAGAGAAAGAGAGAGAGCGGCGGAAGTTTTGAGCTGGCTGTCCAAACTGGAATGCTTTAACGCTATTTCTTCCTCGTTCGGAATCGTGGTACGCATTTTCTGGGGATCACAGCCTAGTATTGTTTTGTGACGGTAAGTGCTTACTAATACTTGCTTACTAACTCACTTTTTGCTAGTGACCGACAAAATAAGTATAGTTGTCTCACATTAGCACAGTTGATAAGGTTCTCTTATTGAAATACTCTAGTGTAGCTGATACATCGTACACCAGTTTTGTATTTGTATGTTTTGTGAGCGGTCTGAACGAATACTCGAATAGGCCAGTTGCACCAAGAGGTCACGTGACCAATGCTTCCTTTAAACGATAAGTTGGAATCTTGCTGATGCCAAAAATTGACAGAGCACATAAAAATTATCTTACACCCGAAATTTGAGAGGAAATGCATTTAAGGGAGATATTTTATGGCACTTTGATTTTTCAACAAAGTAGTATGATTTGTATTGGCCGCCATGTTGGAGGGCATACTCTTGCCCTCCAACATGGCGGCCAAAACTACTTTTTGCTTATATCTTGTTAAACGTTTGATAGTTACTCTCAGATGTGCTGTAAACGTTACCACATTATCTTTTCAAAATTTCCCTTGAACTTTAAGTGCAAAATTTGTGTTCAGAAAGAGGTAATTCAAAATTTTAAAATCACATTTTGGTCACGTGACCAGCTACGAACTTACTCATTTTAAGGAAATGGTGCAGGTTTGAAAAACCAAATCACTAATATTTTGCTTAAGATATGACCCCCTAATCGTTTTTTGAAGGCAAAATCATATAACTTTCATTTTCATAAAAACGATGTCACATGACCTCTTAGTGCAAATGGCCTATTAACCGGAGTGAACTAAGCATCGGATAACGAAGAGTTTTCCGCCCGGTAAATGTTAATAAATTTAGTTAAAATCACTTTTCTTCTTTCTCTACTTGCTGGCTAGCAAAGTATATTCATCCTACATTGCTGGTAGAAAGCAATGACAAATAAAATATTCCTGGCTGGGATTATGGTCCTCAATGAATTTGCTTGCTGGCAAAAGGGATCCTTTGGACTTTGTCTTGCTGGCTGAGGAGCGGCTATTTTTTCCCACGAAAGTTAATTATCAACCATAAACCGCTTCAAAGGTGCCAGTTTGTTGTTCGGAAACGAAATAAACCTTATTTGAAAAATTGGTCGTTGAGCACTCCTGATGATACTTAAGCAACGGACAGCCTCTGGGTGAAAATCATTAAATTCTTTTATTATTCATTCAAAATATTTTCCCGATTCTGATTGGCTAAAAGCACTCGTTTAATTCACCATAACCAGTTACTGATCACCAAATTTGGAAGAATTTTTTTGTTTAACGAGGAAATGACGTCAAAAATGCAGCGTTTTCGAAGGTTAAGGCACCGTTAACTGAGAAGACCTGGGGACGAGGTTGAGTTGTTTTGATTGTGAACTTGAAAAATGGCGGACATTTCACTCGTTTCAAGAGTAAGAACTAGGCAAAACCATAGCTAAAAACATGGCAAGAACAGCAAGAAGACAACTCGAAGGGCGACCTCTGCTATTTGGAGAATATTTGCGGAGCTGGACAAACCTAAACGTGCACTATCGAAGATGAACTCAACATCGATGGATCGATGGAGGTTAGCATGTTTTGGCCATGTTTATAAAGATATAAAGTAGGAATTATTTTGAATGAATAATAAAACAATTATTGAATTCGG
>BOPM01001064.1:20773-45762 GCA_022179025.1 Porites australiensis | reverse complement strand
ACAAAACGAAATTTTAATGCAGTAACTTTTTTAATACCTTATGTATTCTTTTATTCACGGGGGGGGGGGCCTTCCAAAAAATTACTCTGATGAGGGGGGGGGGGCCATGCCAAAAAATCGGAAATTGGGGGGGGGGTCATACAATTTTCAAATTACACTCCTCCACCCCATAAAAATGAACGGTCCCTTATCTCCCAAGTCATTCTGAGGCGACTGGCAATAAATAATGTAGGAGTATGTGAATAGTTCACCACCGTGGGCACAACTTCAAGGGTGAAGAAACCATTGTTTGTACCCCTTTGGCTGAACAAAACTCCACCATTGCAAGTTCTAAATGTTAAATCAAAACCACTAGTAAGAGGAACTACTGCACTTGAAACTTGTATTAGTGATGTTTCATTGAAAAAGAACCTGTTGGATGCTGTTGTGAGTGGACTAAGAAGGACAGGATGGGAAGCCCTATAAAGCAGAAAAAAAAAACAGAACATCAATAGTAAAATATATTGTAATAATATTTATACAGTCTACATTTAGAGGTCTGAACAAATGAAAATCATACAATGGTTCTTTCTAAGGCCCTGTTTACAAGGAGGGAGGGTAACCCTGGTGCTAGGGTTACCCAGCACTTACACATTTCGTCTTTTTTTACATGACATTTCTACCAGAAAGGTAGGATTACCCTAGTACAAGGGTAACCTACCTGAGTGCTAGGGTTACCCTACCTGCCTTGAAAACATTCTGCTAGGGATAACTCGCCTACCGAGGCAGGGTTCTATCTAGGATTTATCATTTGGGGGAGAAGTCCCGAGTGGCCGAAGGCAACGAGCTTCCTAGTGTGGTTTGGGGGAATATGCTCTGAGATGCAATCTGGTGCATTTTGAGACACAATTTTGAGAAATTTTTACAGTGTGTGCAATGACCTTTTCGTGTCTGGATGATTTTTCCAATATAACTGTTATCTATACACCGTAATGATAACAACATTTCTTTTTGGGGGGGAGGGGGGAGGAGGCTTCCACCTCTGAAATACCCTAGATAGAAGCCTACAAGGACAACTTTCTTCTGTCATGCATGACCTGAGTAATCTTGACAATTTGAACGGAATTATCCAATTCTGAGCTAAATTATAAACATCTGAACAATATAAGGTATTTTCTGTAAACGATGATAATATTTTCCCGTTAGTTTGTGAACTTAATATTATTGTGTTTTCATTAGAGAACTTCCTTTTATTTCAAATCGTAGACATTACAAAGAATGTCACACATGACGCACCACTTCAGTAAAGCTGGTAAAGTTGACCGAGTGATAGGGTAACCCTACCTGTGAAATTGGCTTGTAAACCAAAGTTAACTTTAACCCATTTGCTATGGGGTAACCCTAGTACAAGGGTAACCTTCTCTCCTTGTAAACTGGGCCTAAGAAGGGACAATTTCTCCTTAGGTATTTAGAAGCATGATTTAATTGAGTTCTTAAAAATTTCAATCCTCTAAGTTTTTTCGCTTTTAAGACCACATGTAACTAAGTGGTTCATTTCATTTGATCTGCTGGGGGGAGGGTTTAAAAGTGATATGGGACAATTAACATGACGTTAGTTGAACAGACTACGCTACGTCCCTCCCTAAATAATGTTGACTTGTGAGCAAGATGGTAAGTTCTTTTGGTGTCACAAGCAAGATGGGTACAAATAAGCGGTGCAACATTGTGGGGGGGAAATGGGGGTATTAACCAATCAAAAGAAGTAGAGTCCTGTGTAGAAATAATAACTTGAATTGGAGAGTCTTTCCAGCTGTACCAAGTTCCTTTACCCTCCCTTGTAACAGCCAAGTTGCCAAGGCCAAAATACAGGGCCCAGCTGTTTGAAAAGTGGATAATATTATCCACTGGATAAATCTGTATTCAGTAGATAAATGCAATATTGGTTTTCCTAATACTTATCCACTTGATGGTGATTTATCCAATGGATAGTGCTCTCTAATGTTTGAACAACCAGGACCAGAGAAATAAAGTCTCCGTGAGATACTGACATTAGTGTTTTTTTGCAATGAATGTCATTATTGTGACTTCCATAACTGCAGATCAGGCCTCACGAAAATGGACACCAACAGGAAAGAGCCAAGTGTTGATCCAGACAGCAGAGGTAAGAGGTAGCCTAGGAATAGTGGTAGGAATAATATTTTAATTTTATTATTATATGACCTGTACAGCCCTGAGTACAATTTTGTTGATAAACCACATGAAAAACAAGTCCTGTATGAGGGACATACACATCGAGTGATAAGGCTGGAAAAGCGTACTCATTGACACAGGTTTGCTCCATCGGAAAAATACACAAACACAACAGTCAAAGGACAACATGGTTATTGACTGAGTTAGGTCGGTAGGGAGCTTAAGCAAAGACGTTTTTGAGCGACGCACGTCAACCGGAAGTGAGGCCTTCATATATATATGCCTTGACTCTAACAAATTTGTATTGCTCAGTTCCTTTTCTCTTATAAAGACGATTTACTAGAGAGTTTCAACCAAACCACTGCCCAATGATGCAAAAAGTCTACTTCCGGTCGACGTCAGTCGCTCAAAAACGCTGTTGCTTAAGCTCCCTAATATTTGGCTCTCGGTCAGGACGGACCGGCTGTCCTTGAGCCAATGAAATATTTCCCCACCTGGCCTGACCAGTAACTCAGTCAATAAACGAAGATTATACCAAGTTAACTGGCTGCAATACAGAGCTGTTCATAATATTAATAACAGGAGTTCATAACAAGACTGGTTTTGCTTGTATTCGGCTGAAAAAGAGGGCAAAAAGAAACAGACTAGGGGAAAACATATGACACATTTTCACCTTTCATATTCGCAGTGGACAATATGAATATAGAGAGGAAAAATGTTACTTATCAGCAAAAAGGAGCATCCACGTTCGCTAGCTCATCCAGTCTTCATTGAAAGCTACTGTAAAACGGGCGACAAAAACGTGCAACTTGTTTAGAAACATTGCTGCAAAACGAGCTGCCTTGCAACAAATCAAGTTGTGACAGGTTGTGTGAAAACCGTCGTCTGATTGGATAAAATAACGCGGGAATCACGCCGTACACCGGAGTTACGTCACTTTTGGTAAAACAAGTTTCCTTGGTTCGATAAAAGTCGCAACTTGTACAGATTTTGTTGCTAATGCATCAGTCAATTCCACCTGGGCTCAGCCCCCCCTTGGGCTGACCCCCGGGCATTAGCATTTTTTTTTACCTTGGATGGCAAATTCCCGGGGGTGGGGACTCTTGAGCTGTCAAATCCCCCGGGGTGGGAACTAAAAAAGAGGGCAAATGCCCCGTCCTCCGTCAACACTGCAACAACTTTCATTGATCGCACGGTCAAATAGTGCCATTTTAAGCATTTTAATGTGCGATTTTTTGTTTCAATTAACGTCTTCCTTTGTAATAGCGCGAAGATTCTAATTAAGACTTCACGCCGCGACGACATGCACCAGTTTATGGTTTTAGTATTGATATAAAATTATTGACGTTAAAATTAACAGATCGCTGTAAAGTTATATGTTATGAATTTTTTTATAAATATGAAAGGGTGTTCTTCAAATAATATCAACAGAAATTTGATTCAATAACCAAAAAACGTTGATTCACATCGATAGCCCCAATTTCGCTACGTAATTCTGGCTTGATAAGCAATGAAGAAATGCATTACATACATGTAAAATCGAGAACATGCCTTTACAACCCTCTACAATTTATTCCTGTCCTTGACAGATGAGCCAATCTGCTTTTTTTCCAGTAAGTCTGTGTAGTTATATTCTGATAGGAAACCGTGTAGGTGTCAAAAGCTCGGGAATGACCCGGGGGTTGGCAAATGCCCGGTCCCCGGGCAGTGCAAAATTTGCAAATGCCCCACCCCCAGGACTGACAAGGCGGGCAAATGCCCCGCAGTAGCCCGGGGGCGGGGACTGGGACCAGGTGGAATTGACTGATGTATAAAGTAGAACTACTCTCTACTTTCTGCAACAACTTTTCGCAACTTTCAATCAATAACTGCTCTGAAGGACTGCCTTTTGTTTGGTAAACTTAAAAAGTATCTTTGAGTTCCGTGCTTCCTGAAAGCAGAAAAAGGAAGATAAGAAAAATGTATGGCTTATCGTGTACCTCCTTGGTTTCGAGGACATTTTTTGCAGATGTTTTTTCTTTTTTTACGATGCTTACTTGTGTTGACTTGTATTGAGTGAATGCCGACTACTGGAATATTGAACATGCATGCAAGAGCCCTTTATGCCATATATGCGTCTATTTCAAAGCATGGAAACGGTAAACATTACATTTTTGTACTTACTGTTAAGACTTGCAGAATACTTAGGACACGAGAACAGCGCTTTCTGTGACTCATCTCTAGTCGCAGAGAACATTTACCTCATGATCGTAGTTTGTTTAGATTGCAACTTTTGCAGGTGCGTTTTTGAAGCTGACTTCCTTGCAGCTTTTACAGCACATGAAAATTAAGGCCATACAAGGTTGATGTAACTTTGTTCCAGTTCGTGAATATAAAGATAGTGTGTGAGTTTTAAAATGATTCCAATATTCCCTAAGACACGAGAGCTGATATAAGTGATGTGATATTTCGAAGATAACGAGTCATCGATCATGAGGCAGATGTATAGAAGTAGAAGTAGAATGGTTTATTGATTACCTTACTTAAGCAGTCATGGACTGATTTGCTAAGGTTTACAATGTATAGAAAAAAGTTTTGAAATTTAATTACGAAAATGCTTGCATGCTAACTATATGAATCCTGCAACTTCGAAAGTTTAAAATATTAGACTAACTAAGAATTGTTTGAAAATACTTTCGAAAATTCTATAAATATTCCACAACTAGATATAGATTATCGTCATATTGCTTTCCTGCAATTTCACTGGCATGTTGTTCAGTTGAATAGCCTTTTCGGAAGCCAAATTGGAAATGGAATATCGCTCTTTTCATTAATTTTTTAAGTGAATGTCTCCTTTTGGTCAAGTCGGAGTTGTGATTCCTCGCAAGCTTTGTACTTAAACCGCTGTAGAATACCAATATTAAATTTTTCAAATTAATATTCACAGTGGCGTTATAGACGTGACGTCTTGCGTACAAATACCTCGAAACAGAAAGTTCGTTATGAAAGAGCTGGTGCGTCGGATGCTTATCACTTCGGGGAAGTTTGTCAGCTAAATTGCAACGTACATCAGTTAATGTGAAATGTTGCTAAGAACAATTGTTCTACCACGTCCATCATGTTCCCAGATGATATCAATCCTCATGTTGTTAGTCCTTATGTCTTGCAGGTGTGAAACTGCGACAAATGAATGTCTTTCTTCCCCTTGTCTCAACAATGGCACTTGTATTGACCGATTCAATAACTTCACCTGCAACTGTACGGCAGGATTTACAGGACATCGCTGTGATGTCGACATCGATGACTGCGTGATTAATCCCTGCCAAAACAGTGCTACATGTGTTGATGGTATCAATCATCGAACTTGTTACTGCCCTGCTGAGTTTTATGGCGACGACTGCGGCAAAGTGCGAGATGCATGTCATCCTAATCCCTGTGACAACAACGCGAACTGCTCTTTCGCCGGGAACTCGTACTTCTGTAGCTGTGTGTTAGGATTTGAGGGTAGAAACTGTTCAGTGAACATCGACGACTGCAAAAATGACTCCTGTGTTGCAAACGCCACGTGCATCGATGGTGTTAATAACTTTACTTGCCAGTGTCCAGCCGGGTTCCATGGAGAGTTCTGTGATTTGGAAATCAAAGAGTGCGACTCGAATCCTTGCAAGAACAACGGAACATGTGTTGAAGGGATTGATGGCTATAACTGCTCTTGTGCACTAGGATTTAATGGCACAAATTGTGAGAACAATATCGACGACTGTCCGTCACATAACTGTAACAACGGAACTTGTATTGATGGTATTGACTCATTCACGTGCAGTTGTACTTCAGGTTTCACTGGAGAATTTTGTGACTCTGACATAAATAAATGTAATGGTAAGGGTACTTCATAGTTAAAAACTTTTTACTTAATTAATAGGGGTTATTTAGGCAACTTCATGTACCTTCAAAGTACCCCCCTTTTCTCCCTTGAGGACGACTTAACCTCTCAAGCCTCATTACCTTACAAATTCGCTAGACTGATCTACATTCATTTCCTTTAAGAATTAGTTCAGCGAATTTGTTAAAAGTTCAAAGCGTTTTCCCATAATTCTCATAATCTTTTCTCTTGATGATGTATGGATTCTGTAAGGATAAAATTGCTGAAAGGGTTAAGGAGGCACCCTTAGGGCCTTCGATAGTTGCTGTTATTAGAAATACGTACATGCTATCCTAGTTCGTAGCTTGATCCTAGTTTCTTGTAAGCGACAGATTTGTCTCCTGACATCTGAACATTTGAGTTTTGCAGCACGTTTGAGTCATATCGTGTGTTTGTACGTTTTATTATCAGGTAATCCTTGCAATTGTGGTACGTGTGTTAGTGTCCCTGGTTCATACCGATGCAATTGTGATCAATGGACAACAGGTGTACACTGTGAGGTTGATATTGATGAATGTAAAAACCAGAGCCTCTGTAGCAAGCAATTAAGGCAAGGTGTCTGCACCAACTACAACGCAGTGACGGATCACCAGTGTAACGATCCTCTGCGGAAAGGATACGAGTGTTTTTGCAGAAATGGGTTCCAAGGTAAATTTAGCCTGCGTTACAGGAGGTAGAGGGAAAAGATTCGTACTCGCTTAAGGCGCGAGATGTGTGGATGGGGTGCCGATCTCGCCGCCAAAGAGTGCCCGAATTCTTCTCTCCCCCCTCCACCCTGAATAGTGCCTGTCAGGAAAGCGACCCGTAATGAAGTGTAAGAAAAACCCCTTACGATAATGGCGTAGATTAGGCGCTTTTCATTTGCAGTATCGGTTTCTTTCCGTTATGATATTATTTATTTAATTAATAAACAGTTTGGCAATTTGTACTACAACGTGCCGACCCCTAGTCTATACTGTCGCGAGAATCTCGTTATTTCCCAAGGCGATACTGTGATTTTCGCAGAGAACAATTTCGATGTCATCGTGTCCTCGATGTTTGTGAGGATGTGCGTTGTTTGGGAAAAATTCCAGTTCTATAAGAGTAATGCTTTTCTCTATTCCAGGTCATAACTGCGAATTAAATACCGATGACTGCTTAAGTTCGCCTTGTAAAAATGGCGCGACTTGCACCGATGAGGTTTTTTCCTACACTTGTACATGTGCATCTGGTTGGACAGGAAAAAATTGCGACACTGACATAAATGAGTGTGACCTACATGTCTGCCAAAATAACGCAACTTGTCTAAACTTACATGGAACATACAACTGCACATGTAAGCCTGGATTTTCAGACTTCAATTGTTCCACTGAAATCAACGAATGTGCATCAAGCCCTTGTGTTAATGGAAACTGTACAGATCTGGTAAATGGCTTCAACTGTACCTGTTTTCCTGGATATACAGGTAATCTGTTGAAACTCAAATAGTTATGGACTACATTAAAGGGGCCATGTCATGCTCCTATTTGAGTTTTTTCAAAAGGGCTGAAACTTGTCTTTGCATCAATTGAATTCCAAAAATAATGGTCCAGTTTTGTTATTAAACAGGGTTCACACAATCTTGAAATGTCCTTGAAATTTAGGGGAAGTCCTTGAAAAGTCCTTGAATTCCATTTTTCCTTGAAAAGTCCTTAAATTTCTTTGCAAGTCCTTGAATTTTCTTCAACTGTGAATTTAGTGGCATGGAAAGTGTTTTTTGTTGTTTTTTATTGTCCAACTCAGAATATGAATCATGACTCAGAGCATTTAAAGTTATTTACACAAAGTGCTCAATGTTTTGTGCAATAATTAACTATCAATTTAAGACTGACAAGTGAACTGAAAAATTTAGAGAAGTTGTTGAAGCAAACAGATCAAGCCTTAGAGCCTTATAAGAATAGACTGGAAATGTGCATTTTTGTACCATATGTGAAATTATATTCCTAGTAGGTGGTCCTTGAAAAGTCCTTGAAAAATAGTTGGGTTTTTTTGTATGAACCCTGTTAAAGAATTTATTTAGGCATTGAAACTGTTTTCTGTCGTCTGTTTCAACGGATGGCAAGGATGGACATGAATTGAAACTGATTAGTGCACCCTGATGAAATTTCTTCATAACTCTACTGGAGAAGTTTGTGTATGGGTGAAGGTAATAATAATGACTTCAGTACAGACTCGCTACTTGTCGAGTTCGCTACGTTCGAGTTCGCTATACTACCTGTTCGCTATGTATTACTTCTTTCTGTAAAACATTTAAAATATTTCCTTAATCCCACTAGAAAAAAAAATATTTTAATATATTTCTTGTTCTTTTACGCTTCCCCTTCCAAAGGTGCAAGTTTTGGACTTTGCTAATTGGCAGCGAGCCCAGTATGTTGGTAGCGAACTCGAACGCAGCGAATTTGAGAGGTAGCGAAACCGGTGTAAAGCCCCTCGTAACTACCCCGTTACCCTATGATTTATGTCTACTAGCAGTGTATCGTAAATATGACAACATTATCATGATTTCTTCCCTAACAGTCGGCGCAAGAAATAGTTTTTTGTAATCTGTAGCTATGAAAATATGACCAATATAAGGCCTGGTTCTGATTGAACTACGGTTGTTGCCTGCACAACAACGCGATATTTTGAAGACAGTGTTTAAACCCAAACGGTGGCCAAGATTTTTGTCACTGTACTTCATATATTTTTCTTCCCTGGGGCATGCTATCGGTTTGATGGGTGGGGCCGGAAAGCCGGGGCTTCGCGCAAGCATGAAATCATTAATTTCAATACATTAGTCAGGGCAATCGATTCTGAAATGTTTTGTTTCAATTGAAGTATTTCAATCTTTTTCGTCCCACAGGAAAAAATTGCTACGAGGATATCGACGAGTGTGAGTCTAGTCCTTGTATAAACAACGGAACATGCAGAGATTTAATAGCTGATTTTAACTGTACTTGCCCTAGAAACTACACTGGTAAAAGGTGTGAGACCAAGCTCACATCCTGCGTTCCTAATCCTTGTTTTAATAACGGCTCATGCACGCAACACCCAGAAAACAACAACTACACGTGTGAATGCTCTCCGGGGTTTGGAGGTGCGCTATGCGAGAACGTGACCACCATTGGATTAAGCGGCTCGTCATTCATGTTTTTCCAGCTTGACAGAAACGCCTTCGAGCTTTCGTTTCAGTTTCGGACCACTCTAAGCTATGGCCTGCTTGCGGCTGATTCAAAAAGTACTTTTCTTGTGTTTCTCGAAACAGGAAATGTTACTATCGTGTACAATAAGGCTACTAAGCTTTCTGTCGGCAAGACAGCCAGCCTCAGCGATGGCCACTGGCACACAATTCATATCAACATATCTTCAAGCTCTGTGAGCGTGGCAGTTGATAACTCTTCTTGCGGTCAACACTGCGTTGCTTCATCTTCTCTGCAAACTCAAGTGAGCTTAACAGATCTTTACGTTGGTGGATCTCCAGTTGGTCCAAGTTATGATCATAATACGCTGTATAATTTTACTGGCTGCATCCAGGACGTAACCATAGACAGGAACACTGTGATTGCCACAGGCTCACAAGTGTCTTTAGTCAATACCAGTATTGGATGTCTCCGCCGTGAAGTTTGTGCTTCGAACCCCTGTACGCATGGCAAGTGTGTAGATAAATGGATCAAGTATAGCTGTGAATGTGAGCGCCGCTGGATTGGCCCACAATGCAATGCAAGTGAGTAATAACCAAAACTAAAAGGATAAGGCTGTTAAATGTTTTGTTTAAAATGAGGTGCAAAAACTGTTCCCATCTGAGACAACAAGCAGGACCAATACAAGATATCATGTGACAGTAAAATGTCAGTTTAAACGAGACAATGCGTGTAATTACCTGGGTGATCATAGTGCATCAAGTGATGTTGTAGTTATTGGTGATCGATTGCCAGAGCAATCAGGCACATTGTGATTGAATGACACTAATCAACGGGTTTTACATCTGTACTTCTTAAGTTTGAATTTCGAGTGCTTGTAGATTAAGTAACAATAAGTGTTGTAATTAAACGAAAAAATAAGTCACCAGCAAAAAAGTTAGTCAGTCAAAATGGCAAAAAATTGGTTTCCGCAAGATGCGTTTTTAGTGATCTGGACAAAAAATTGCGTTTCCGCAGTTCTCCTTTTTATCCTTTGCACGAAGAATATGATTTGGTAACGCCCATGTTCTCTTCATTTCAGCTTTGATTCCAGGTTCGTTTGGTGCAACCGAACTGCCGATACCGGTAACTACTCTCGACAGACGGCGTCGGGATATTCAGAGCATGCAGAGTGCGAGCTTTGCTAAATTTCTTACCAACCGTACAAGTTTTGGCGCTTCTGGAGAATTATCATTCTTCATCCGAACTCGAGAACATAACGGTCTCGTGGTATTTATGACAGACAGTGGCGACAACCATATTGCTGTTGTTGTTCATGAAGGATTCTTGACTATTCAAGTGAAGTTAGACGGGGTAAATTCAAATGTGACGCTCAATGAAAGCATAAATGACGGAGAATGGCATTTCGCGGAAATGCAAGGCAACATGTTGCGCCTTGATAACCACACACAGGAAGTTGTTCTAACTGGAGGGAAAAGTATTAACTTAACTTTCACCTTCATTGGAGGATTGGATGACTATAATCGGTTCCCTGATGCCTTTCTTATAAGAAACCCATTTCGGGGCTGTTTGCAGGACATTCGACTCAACAATCAATTGGTTGATTTCGGCTTTACGTCTCCCTCGTTGATTTCCATGGATCAGTATCAGTTACTATCTAGTAGTCATCTGGGTGAAGGGTGTAAAGGGATGAACGTCTGTCGTTCCGCTCCGTGTGGTGTTGGAGGATACTGTAAAGATTTATGGAACAAATATCAGTGTGACTGCAAACCACGCTATGGTGGGACGGACTGTGCATTGTATGGTTGTGCCCTGGTCAACCTGTGTCCTGCCAATACAACTTGCAGAGATGTCGGTGAAAATTACGAGTGTAAGTGGTCAACTATTTTATATATTTATTCTTTTATTCTAGAAGTTTTTTGGCATAAATTTTGTGCCAACAATATCACCCCTGAAGGGTCCAATTTTCTGTAACAAAAGACTCAGTATCACCAGCCACGTCTTTTGGATTGATATCCCTTCAGGATCTTAATTTTCCAGCTAAATACTATTTTCGGCCGCTATCACTTTCGGACTCTTAAATTGCGCAAGTAGGTTGGAGCAACGAAAATTGATCCGAGCGTTTAAACGGTGTCAATTCAATCCAATATTTTCCAATATCTGTGTACGTAGACAAAGTTGTTGATAAGAGCAATTTTAGACGAAAGCCCAAACTATGTTGCAACGCTCTTCCAACGAGCTTTCAATGTTATTTCAATGTTTCTTACCAATATTGAAAGACTTGGTCACGCGGTGCCAAGTCATTATTGCTAAGTGTTGAAGCATTGCTGGAACCCACGCACGCTCTCATCAATGCCAGAAATGGTATTGAAGCGAAAGGGTGCTTGTCATCAACGTATCTGCAAAGGCTCCTATGTGCTTTTTACACGGTTAGGTTTGACTTCATAACTAGCTTGGCTTTGCCATTCGACCCTCTGATCAGAGACAGTGGGGAATTCTGTGTGTATGGGACTCAGGGTAGAGAGAATTTAGAATTTTTTCTTGTCTATTTGATAGGTGTCCATCCTGTGGCATTAAATGGCAGTTCAAGCAGTACAGTGTTCATATTCACTTCAAACGTTAATGTCAGCTTTAATGTGTCCCTGAGAGTGCGGACAAGACAGCCATCAACTAGTTTGATTGACATGAATCAAGACCGGAATACTTTCTTTAAAATAGAGGTCGCGAACGGGCGAGTAAGAACCCATTACCTTTTAGAAGGAGAAAGTGGTTTAATATTGTCAGGTAAGAGTCAATACAGTTCGGCACAAAATTCGGGGAAATCTGTGTATGTACCGAGGATGTTCTACCCTTAAATATAGGTCATACTGCTGTGAACCTATACTATTTATCAGTGCATGCTGCAACGTATCGCCTTGTGTATTTTAAACTGTTTAAAGTTCTCAGATAGAAACATGTTCACGATACATTTCAATGTTATAATCTGGTAAACTAATACCTAACGACGAAACGCATGACCTAATGAATATTTGGCTGGGTACCCTGACTCCAGAGGTCCGTTCTCGAAATACCTAGGATGAAGTAAACCGTACTTACGGTTTGAGAAAGAGCGAGGCGCTTCGCCGCGAACTATCAGGAATTATATATATAGGTAAAAAAAATAATAACCTCTAGAAAGCAGGGTAATGGTTGGGAGGGAATTTATTAAAACTACGGAACACAGCCAGGACCCACCTATCTACAGAAAGGCTTGTGGTGTCTCAGCGTACCCTATTATATTGGGACACCGTCAACTTTTCAGGAACTTCCGTCAACTTAAAACCTTAAATTTTGGTTTGTGTTTGTATTTTCAGATGTTGTTGTTAATGACGGCCGATGGCATGAAGTCGTCTTCATCGTCACCAATAATCAAAGTCATGTTACTGTAGACGGTAGCGAGACTTATAACTCATCCAGACTTCATAGTAGGGAAATAACCGGCTTATTACAACGCGCTTCAGTTTTGGCTGGCAACTCGGTGTTTAAAGGTTGCTTAGATAATGTTCGCATCGGAGGTCTTTTGCTCCCGTTTGTTGATTACTATAACGGTACATTGAATGTAAGTCATGTGACACCATTAAAACCTCACTTTAACGCCACCATCCGCGGAATACAGCTTGGTTGCCATGGTGATGATGTCTGCGCCATGAGTCCTTGTGTACGCGGTGTATGCGGTGACGTTTGGAACCAGTTCACGTGTGCGTGTCCCGAGGGATGGGCGGGAAATGTTTGTAACCTGACCGCTAACATGACTTGCGCACACTCCCCGTGCGTGAATGGCACGTGTTATAACCTAACGCACGTAAACGTTTCAACCAATGAGAACCAAGTAAGTGACGTAGGGTTTGACATGTTTGGCTGTAACTGCACCGCAGGATTTGAAGGAAAGCGATGCGAGAACGACACGAAGGAATGCGCCTCTGGGCCTTGTCAAAATGGAGGAACCTGCACAGAATTGCACCTAAACTACAGTTGCTCGTGTGCAACGGGTTTTATGGGAAGAAACTGCCAAATAAATATTGATGACTGTGCAGACAATAACTGCACAAACAATTCCACTTGCGTTGATGGAATTGCGTCTTATAACTGTTCATGTGTAGATGGTTTTAATGGCGCCTTCTGTGAGCTGGATATTGATGAATGTGCTGACACGCCGCCTTACGGTCCTTGTAACGCTACGGGAACACGCAGTTGTAACAACACTAAAGGTAACTTTGCTTGTGACTGTAAACAGGGATATTTTGGTGCCTTGTGTCAGTATGATCCTTCTTTGACCTGTGAGATAAGGGCACCCTGCAAAAATGGAGGGAATTGTTCGGATAACGCAACAGCCTTCAGTTGTTCCTGCCCTGCTGGTTATAACGGTACACTCTGTGAATTTGACATCCACGAATGTGCTGACTTACCTTGCATGAACAATGGAACATGCATCGACAGTCATGTCAACAAGTCGTATTTCCCCGGTTATCAATGCCAATGCACGGTGGATTACACTGGAAAACAGTGCGAAAAGCTCATTGATTTATGCAATGAATATCCATGTAAGAACAATGCAACGTGTGAAAGGTTAGCATATAACGAATACGGATGTACCTGCACAGAAGGGTTTGGAAATGTGAATTGTAGTGGACTATTGGCGAACTGCCTTCCTAATTCATGCAACAGTGGAGTTTGTATCCCGTTAATGGATAGTTACGTTTGTCAGTGTAACCGTAGTTATACAGGGAGGAATTGTGATTCACTCATTAACAAGTGCGACTCAAATCCTAATAACTGTAACAAAGGAACATGTATCGATGGTATTGACTCATTTACGTGCAGCTGTACTTCAGGTTTCACTGGAAAATTTTGTGACTCAGACATCGACGAATGTGTTGGTGAGATAATATGGACTTTAAGATTCGAGGACGCGACGGCAGCGAAAACCTCGCTTAAAAAGTGCACTTGCGTTCTTTCAGTCTTCATCGCGATTATTCCTATCCACATCTTTGTCAAATGTAGGTAAACCCCCCAGGAGTTGAATTTCTAAGAACCATGTTCAAGTTCAGAAAGAGAAATAAAATTACGTCGTCGCTTGTTTACGTCCTCCATAAAACGCTAAATTAGGCATTTTTACGCCGTAGTCGTGCACAAACGGCAACAAAATGTACAAAAAAAAGCGTGATGCACGTGCAAAGTTGTTGTTTTGCTTTTTTTAAGCCTATTGCTCTTTTTGACGTTCTCGTTGCCGTCGCGTCGTCGGATCTGAAAGTCCCTATTGTTACTTTTTAAAACTTGTTTCTAGATTAACGGGGTTACATTTAAAACGTGTAGGCAATTTCATTCACCTTTAAGGAACCCCCTTGCCAAAGGATTTCGTAAGCGAACACCCTTGAGACCGTCGGTATTACCAGCGTAGTAGAGGTAATAAATAAGAACCTCGTTCGTGACTTGCACTGCCTTCTTGTAGCGTCGGAACACGCGATTGGCTCGTGTCCTGTTATGAGAACATTTGAGTTTTCCAGCCTTCTTGAGTTATAACATTTGTATGTAATTTTTACTGTCAGCTAATCCTTGCAATTGTGGTACGTGTGTTAATGTTCCTGGTTCATACCGATGCAACTGTGATCAGTGGACAACAGGAGTACACTGTGAGATTGATATTGATGAATGCCAAAACAAGAGCCTCTGTAACGAGCAGGCAGGTCACGCTGTCTGCGATAACTACAACGCAGTGTCAGATTACTCTTGTGACGATCCTCAGCGGAAAGGATACAGTTGTTTTCGCGGTTTTCAAGGTAAAGTAAGGCGGTAGAGATGTAGAGGTGAAAGGCGTGGTTGGGGTTCGGATCGGTCCGCACGAAGCTGCCCGAATTCTCTCCCCCACCCTTAAAAGACTTCGTAATGTAGTTTACGAAAAAGCTCCTTTCAGTGTTACGGATTAAGGCGATCTCTACCCTGACACATATAGGACATCACTGAAATTTTCTTAAGAAAAATTTGCAACTTGGATTTTAATTGGAAAATCGAGGTTGTTTAGTTTCAAAATTTGCAATTCGGATTTTTACCGCAAAAATCTGAGTTGTGTATTTTAGAATTTGCAACTAGGGTTTTTGAGGCAGAAGTCCGAGTTGTGTACATTTCAAGATTTGCAATTCGGCGTTTTCTGCAAATATCCTAGTTGTGTACAGTTTAGAATTTGCACCTCGGGTTTTTACCGCAAAAATCCGAGTTGTTCACATTGTTTAGAATTTTCAACTCGGATTTTTACCACAAAAATCCGAGTTGTGTACATTTCAAAATTTGCAACTCGGATTTTTATTGCAAAAATCCGAGTTCTTTTGTTTTAAAATTTGCAACTCGGATTTTAAAGGCAAAAATCCGAGTTGTTTGGGAACATTTTAGACACGTGGTTCATTTAGGATGGTCGGGTTAGTCATCTGGTACTGGAAGGTGATACCAATTGGTGCGAAAAGGTAAGCTATTTTTTAATCCACAATAACTGCAATATAGTTTCACGTGAATTAATTCATAACAACTGTGATATAGCAAATATGAGTTACCCAAATTCATGTTTCATGTGGAAGGAACAAACGAGTTATCAAATTTGCGTCAACAAGCACGCTCTAGATCCTCGTTCTGCTGATAGACTTTATAGCGGAGCTTCCGTGCTTCGCGCGGGTCGGAGCCTCCATTGCCATAGGAAACCTATCGATACGCGAACATTTGGTCTTGAGGTCAGCGTACAACGTACGCACGTACAAACTGTCGGGGAGGGGGGGAGTATACTTTATAAGTGAGGCGAAGGGAAATCTAAACACGCAGCTTGCGTTTGTCTTAATTAAGAAAAGTTAACTAGTGTGGAAGCCACTAATGGAGTTCCAGTAAGGATTTTTTGTTTGACTGACGTCACAAAAGACTTTGGAAAATATATGTTGTGGTTCAATTTTATCCTTGGTTTAAATTATAGTTTCTTTTGTTTTTTGGTCTGGTAATGTATGATAATGAGCTTAAAACAAAAAAAAAATTAAACCAAGGATAAAAGTGGACCACAACATATACTTTGCAAGCTTTGCTTTCAGCTTGGTCAACCTTCTGGTAACACTCTAGGACCAATCCAGTCTCAGATTGGTCAGAAGTTTGACAGGTGTAATCATGTGTAAAAGCCATGCAACATCTTGAAATTTGTTTGCCGACAACTGAAGCTTTGTGTAAAATTAAGTTTTTAACTTTTCGCGGTTGTCCTCCAATTCAAAGGCGACAGACGGCAAGTTGCTGTTACTCGGAATATTATGGCCAGTTAATGGGTTTCCCTTGGAACTACAATAGTTTGCTCTCTCTCTATAATGGCCATAAATAGGCTCGGGAGCCACACAGGAAAGAAGAGACACACAAGTTCAGTGAGGTTAGCCGAATTTTATTTGAATCCTTTCACATTCGTAGGCTACAGGAACAATCGTTCTTGTCTCTCACACAAATCCTTATATTTTTAACGTTACGCAACAGTGCCGATTGTTATATTTCTTAACATAGTAAAGTTTTTTATGAGATATTGTAATATATAAATGTAAAGGCTGATCTATACGTAACTGTTCGTCCGGGCCCGATAAGAAAACATAAGTTAACGGCGAACACAAAAGTCGGCCCGATTTTTCGGTAGGGTCTTTCCTTTAGACAGAAATATTGACCCTAAGCAGTGACCTTTAAATTGGCCGCCACGGAAATATATGGTGAATTTAGGGGGTGACCAATAACTTCGCAAAAGGGTGTGGTTCGGCGACGAAGTTTGGGCAAGAATTCTTTTTCAAGCCTACTAATGTGATCGGATTTGATTAATAATGTGTTTTTCTTTACTCTTTATTTTACTTTAGTTGTGCTTGCAGGATATATTTTTTATCCCCCCAAGTCCCCTCGCTAAAATTAAGGTAAATAGAAGGCTTTTAAAATTAAGTAAAAATTTGAGGTTTTTTTATCGTGGCGTAAGGTTTAAGGGTTAAGGTGACTCCTTAGTAAAAGAACCTAACATAGATTGTAGATGAAACTTGGTACACTGATGCAACAAGTCAAGAAGATTAAAAGTGGGGGTCTCCGTGCTCGTTTTGACGTCGCAATGCTGACAAATACGGCTATTTAGGGCCGTTTGACAAAAACCGCGCGCAGCCCAAAACTAGACAAAAAGGAGAGATTTTTCGATGACGCATGTGGTATCGCACAGAATTTGACTTTAGTATATTGTTTATCCACTGACGTACCAGAAAAATGTTTTTTAATGCCCTTGTTTTTACTTTACGCTCCAAAGTAGAATTAAATTGGTTACGCGCTATCCGACCCGTGATAGCTCAATCCGTACAATTTAATAGAATTGCCAAAAACTGAATATAGGTTTGAGCCAATTTTTTTCTCATCGAAAGGAAGCACTGTCCTTATTGAAATCATGAAATATTAATGAGGGTCATCGTACTCGTTTTGGCGGTAGAGCTGCAGAAAGTGAGCAGCAAATGCATTTTCTCCGATTTTTGAGGGAGAACGGGGGCGAGTTTCAAAATGGCATGTATGTGAAAGGGGGGAGAAAGTATTAACACAATGTGATAAAGAGAGCGTTTAAATGATAATCAAAGCGAGTAAACACAAGTTTAACATCCACTAACGAGGTTCTTCGTGAGGAAGTCGAACTCAGCAACTCGCGTACTGCTTACGTTATGTACATCCAACCTCGTCCCCAGGGCCTTTCCCTTAAAAATTCCCGCCCCACCCATTTTTTAAGGGAAAAGCCCTGGGGACGAGGTTAATGCACATCCTCAACACATTGAGTCTCACCTCGGCAAGAAATAACCGCAAGCGAAAATTCCAATAGTGTATGGCTCCAAACTTGGACACTTAACGAGAACATAGGTTCTAAGTGGGTTCAAACATGCCATGTTTGGCTGCCAAATATTTCAATTTTGAGAGGGCGTTAGACAAATGTTCAAGAGCAATGTAGGCGCACGGCTTACTATAAAAAATTGGAGTCAGCCCGCACCGTTTGCAAGGTTGTCTCCTGTGATTGGCTAATCGTATTTTTGAAGCATAATTCTTTTTAACATAATATTTTCCTTTATTTTGAGTGAGTTGATATGGAACGATTTCTGACCTTGCTTGGAATCGGAACTGAAATTGTCATAATGACAATTTCAGTAGCGATTCCCAGGATTGTACTGTATCCGAAAAAGTGCAGGTAGAGTGTTCCTCACGTTGAGGAGAGAGAAAAATACTGTCAAATTAAGAGTTTCTTTCTTTTCTTAGTGCTCGAGTGTCGAACCAAAAGAGAGCACATACTTTAGGATCATAATTGTGTGACGGGGAATGACAAGGCACCCATTTAAAGTTTTTGGATTTAACTGCTAAACCACTGTGACTACAGTGTAATCTATTTTGGTCTGGGTGGTCGATGGTGGTGGTGGTGGTGGTGGTCGGAGTGGTCGTGGTGGTTTTCACATTGGTCATGGTCGTCACAGTGGTCGTGGTCGTCACAGTAGTCGTGGTGCGGTCGTCGCGGTGGTCGTGGTCGTCACAGTGGTCGTGGTGCGGTCGTCACAGTGGTCGTGGTGGTCGTCACAGTGGTCGTGGTGCGGTCGTCGCGGTGGTCGTGGTGGTCGCAGTGGTCACGGTGGTCATGGTGGTTAATAGGGAGCTTAAGCAGCGACGTTTTTGAGCGACGCACGTCAACCGGAAGTGAGCCTTTTCTCTTTTAGTAAGCCTTTACGCTACCGTATTTGTATTGCCAAGTGTCTTAATTCTTAAAGAGACGATCTGCCCAAAAATTTGTTCAAAATCACGACTCAAATGTGCAAAAAGTCCATTTCCGGTTGACGTGCGTCGCTCAAAAACGTCGCTGCTTAAGCTCCGTGATCGAGGCTATTTCTATTGTGCATAGCTACCTATCATCTTGATATCCTAGTGCATTTGTACACCTTCAGTTCTCAACTAATCAAGCATAAGTTCACCCAATCAGCACTATTATTACTACAAGCAATTATAATCGAATTTGTTAAAAAAAAGAAACAAACGAGGAACGCTTTGTTTTTGGTAATGGTAAGTGTGAGAGAGTTCACACGTGCTTTGTTTCATATCCACCATGTCTTGTTTGCCTCTAATTTGTGGTGGAAGTCAAAAGTACTAACAAGGATGCTGCTGTTATTGCTGACCACCTTTTGGATTGCGTCTTCCAGATCAAACTGGTTCGTTGCAAAAATGAATATAGTTTCTTTTAAGTCCAGTTCTCTTCATACGTTTAACAAGGACGTATTTTGTGATTCTTTGAACGTTAGGAACTGCCAGGATTGTTCGTGCTGACCCTGGAACAGAGAACGTAAAGTGGAAGTCGTACAAAAATTTTTCAAGGTCAACGGACGTGATAGCTTTGCAGGGGACTGGAGTTTTTTGTTTGAAAGTCCACAACAAATCAGGTAAAAGTAATGCTCAAATACCGTAGTTACTGTAGCTTCTTTGGAGCTGATGCAGTATTAGCCTGCGTGGCAAGCCCTAAAAGATATTGATTGTACAGCGTCAGACATTGTTTGCCTTTCCTTATGAAACCAATTAGGAGTAAGAAGAAGAAGTCAAATACTGATTCTAAACAGCGAGAGAAAAAAAGAAGCAATTAATATTGTGGACACTCCGAAGAAACTGGTATGGTCTTTCACTGTGCTATTTCTCGGGTAAAATGTTTGCATCCAAACACGGCACAGCGATCTTCTTTTTCCATTACAATCTTATTCTAGGAAAACTTTTAAAAAAATTGCCCTGAAAACTACCAATCGAGGCTGGCTGACAGTCTAAAGTCGAGGGTTCTCTACTCTCACTTTGGGCTGTCAAATTACAGGGAACCCGGTTAATACGGACACCAAGGGGACGTGCCACAGTGTCCGTATGAAGCGGGCTCTCAGAATAAACGCCACGGACATACAGTGTATGTTCACTCTTCAGGAAACCCCACGATCATGTCATTAGTCTGAAATGTCATCCGTCTCTTCGCCCCACCCCCCAACGGGTGGCAAGGCGAGCGAGACTCTCTGGGGTGGGGCGAAGAGACGGATGACATTTCAGGCAAGAAAGAATGAGTTTCTGTTGATTTCAGGCCACCATATCATAGTCTTCGACTGAAAAAACTGCCTTTAATTTTAAGCGAGTGAATGGCAAAGTCTATCAAAATATGCTTTGAAAATAGAGGAAAACCAGACGTTTCTTCCTCATTGGTTTAAGCTCAAAAATGTTAAAGCTGTTTTTCAACCATGGAAGATAAATTTTGATAAACTTTGCCATTCACTCAATTATTAACGTTGCATAGTTTATTCAAAATCTTTTGTAACACTTTTAGTTTTGAGTGTTATTCTTTACACGACAAAGGAATCTGGGACTTCGTATTGATCCTTTTAGTTTGAAACTCAGCCAAGTGGGCTAAATATGGGACAGAACCTTTGAAAGGTCATTCGCTGTTTCTGTAAGGTTTTCACCGGTTACGATATTCAGCCATAGGCAGTGCGCAGATAACCAGTGTCCGTAAAGCGGTTCTGGTGGTTTCTTTAGGTTTGACATCGTCTCCAGAATCAGAAGGAATTTAGTTTTATAGCTAGTGCTCATACTACCAACTATTACAGTGCTGATTAACTCCTCCTTTACTAGCTTGACCTTCCCAAGGGCCTTGAAGAGGGCTGAAGTGTTCCCACACCCAGAGGATGGTGATCACGAGGTTCCTGACAACAATCGCCCAATTTCCTTACTCCCAGTTCTCTCCAGAGTCACTGGGAAGAACGCACTTCGCTGTTACAATTACTACGTGACTCGAAACAATAGACTAACTCAGCATCAGAGCGGCAACCGGAAGTTCCACTCTACAGAATCCTTGAGTTTGCTGGTTACAGACGACAACTTCAGGGCCATAGATCGAAAGAAGCTCACAGCAATGGTACTAATTGATCTTAGTAAAGCGTTTGACAGTATATGTTATCACAACCCGATGTACAAACAACACCTCGGTACATCAAGGGAGACACTGAAATGGTTTGAGATCTATCTCACAGATTGCCAACAGTCCACCAGAGTTGGAATTTCATTATCAGACCCACTGACTGTCACCCACGGCGTTCCTCAGGAGTCCGTTTTAGGTCCCATGCTGTTTAGTCTATACATGAACGATCTTCCGTCAGTAGTTTAGTTGTGTTGAGTCTTACTTTGACGATACGAAGATTTACCTCTCCTTCTCAGCAAAAGATTTAGACACATGTATGACACAAGTCATTGAAGATCTCCGTAACATCGCGAGCTGGTGCTGCACAAATAGTCTTCTCATCAACCTCAGAAAAACTAAATTCATTGTCTTTGGGGTCCGGCAGTTAGTGCCAAAGGTCGCCGACATTCATATATCCTGCTTAAGCCAAGAACTTGTGCCTAAGCCTTATGTAACGGACTTGGGCATACTGTTAGATTCCAACTTATCGTTCAATGAACACACAGCATCAAACATCTCTTTTCTAGGTCGACGTTGCTTATCATCTTAAATTCCTTAGTATTTAGTAAACTTTTTTATTGCTCCGCCGTCGGGCACGTTCTAAACAGAACATAGTTAAATTACAGCTTCTACAGAATTTTGTCGCACGAATTTTGACAAATAAAGAAAATATGATCACGTTTCTCCTGCTCCACGTGAGCTCGGGTGGCTCACTGTCAAAAATCATGTAAATCTAAGGGACGTTACTCTTGTGTTTGAGATACGCAATGAGGCTAGCTCCACCTTATCTCAGTTGTAAACTCACAAAGAGATCGGAGTCGCATTCCTACGACACCAGAAATGGGGAACACTTGAATATCCCCCTGTTACAGCGCAGCGCTCCTTTTTCTTCCGAGCAGTAAAACCGTGGAACAGGCTTGAAATTCACAGCAACCGCAGGTTAAAATCACTTAAGAAAGCCGCAAGGCAGGAAATTTTACTATTGTTAATAGCTATTGATGTCTGTCATTATTATTATTATTACTATTATTATTTCTTGTAATTTAAAGTCTTATCATTATCGTAAATTAAACAAGAATAGCCTGGTTTCCATATGGTCGCTACGGTCACTGCGATCGCTGAGAAAAAAAATGTTCAGCGATCGCAGCGATCATATGGAAACCACTTTCCAGCAATTGTAGTGATCGCAGCGATAACGATCGCTGAGATACAACTTCTTCTATCTCAGCGAACGTTGTCGCTGCGATCGCTGGAAAGTGGTTTCCATATTATCGCGGCGGTCGCTGAACTTTTTTCTCTCAGCGATCGAAGCGGTCATATGGAAACCATGCTTAATAAAGCTATTGTATTGTAGTAGATGCGTGCCTTTGTGAAAGCAATAGTGGTCGTCAGAAGTAAAGGATGTTACAGTGAGTAGAATGGCAATAACGCAGTTATCAGTTTCCTTACTCCGAAAATGCATTCTTTCTCGTTATAGACACATTCAGCAATTTTTTGAACTCCCTCGTCAAGTTTCTCTTTCATAAGGGTTTTTATTGCAGGTAGCTGAGCAGTGACTCAAGTTTCCTTAGGCTCCGTTGGGCGAACCGTTTTCATAGAAACGAGAAGGTGGGTCTGCTATGTAGGTCCACCCTCCTTCATAGCGGGGCTCCCTGCGCGCGCGAAGAGCGCGATAGTGGAGCAACATGATAATTTGGTAAACTATCCATCCGAGAAATTTTGGTTATGACGTCAGCGTATGTCCATCCGTACGGACTTTCCGGGTAGTGGAAAGTAGTCCGCATGGACTCTTGGGGTAGGGGAAAGTAGAGATTTTTTGGCGGGAAATCGCATGACGCAACGTCGTGCAATTATATAGTGCAACTGGTTTTGAAAAAGAAATTTCAAAGCAACTTGGCAAAAAGATTTTGTGACAGAGCCTTTATAACTTTTTATTACAACTTACGAAAGCTATTATGTCAACAAACAACAGCAGAGAGATTTTAGCGTGTAGACGACAAGTTTTAAGCAGAGAGCAAAGAGAAGGTGAACGGCAGCCGAGCAAGAGTCAGCACGCGTAGAGCAAGCGAAGACGATCGTCAAAGAGAGCGCGTTAGAAGTAGAAGAAGAAGACAAAATTTTAGCGAAGAAAGTCGGAATGAAGAAAGAGTCAGGGCGAGAAGAAGGAAAGAAAATTATAGTGAAGAACGCCGGCAAGCAGAACGAGACAGAGCTATAATGAATAGACAAAGGTAACGCAAAAGAGAAATACAAAGGCAAAGAGAACGGGAGCAAAATAATGACATGATAACAGAAGGTGTTGTGTTAATGTCACGCGCTATTAACATTTTGATGTCAAACTGATTTCGGACGCGAGAATTCAGCCAGTCATTTAAAAATACACGCAGGGAAGACAGAGGCTTTTCACTTTTCTCACCATAGTCACGCGTTGGTCACGCTCTACGTCCAATGCTCTGATTGGTATGATTGGTCAAAATTTGACAGGTGAGTTCACGCAGAAAATTTAGACAGCATCCTCTGACAACTGAAGCTGACAGAGTTTTTTGTCAACTTGTGATGTTTTTTACTGTCTTTTTCCACGGGATGCATAAAATGAAATACAGCTGCTATCAACAGTCTTCTGTTGTTCATGGCTGGTTTGTTTATTGATTTTTTGGTTGAGAAATGTGCCCCTTATCAAAGTCGGAAATCCGATTTCGGATGACATCGTTTTCGTTTTTCACCTTGCGGGATGTGGGTTGAAAAGTCCCTCAAGCGATTCTGGCCTTACTTGATAGCTTTCAGGAACTTCATCTCGAATGGTAAGCCTGAGTGATTATTGTATATGTAGAAAGAAAGTTTTGAGCGATTTTCTTGCCTCGAGTTCATCTTTGAAAACACAGCTGAAAACAGTAAACACCGGGAAGCCGGCTTTAGCTTAAAGACTCAGGATTTTTAGAGACGCTTTAATACTTGTCTTCGTGAATGAAAATTGTTGTCTCTGTAAATGTTTCACCGAATTATATTTCTTTTATTAATTGCTAGTAATCTCTTGCAATTTTAATCGCTTTGCCGGTGCATAAACATCGCTTGCAGAAGTACTCAAAATGCCGCGCGTATCAAACGCTTTTTAAGATTACAGATCGTTATAAAAACATTAAATAAAAAATAAACAATAAATTCTTTACTATGTTGAAGCGTAACTCTTTTAATGTTCACTGAAAATTTGGCGCTTGTCAAAAATGGGCACTGGCTGGCCGTATAGGTGATTTTGGAAATTTTTTGAACGGTTTTGCTAAAAGCCCACGCGTGCTTCGATGGTTCTGAATATTGAATGAGTGCAATTTGTCTTGAAAAATTGTGAAATACTGCATTTTGTCTGAGGTCTGTATGATAAAAACAGCGCCTTAAATTACTGTTTCTCCTCAGATGTGATGAATAAAAAGTATGAAATGTTGGTTTACACGCACCCAGATTTGTTGGCAGGATTTTGTTAAGTAACCTTGTCAGCGTTATCCACTGAATACATCACTATCCAGTGGATAAGTAGTAGGGAAACCAATCGGGTTATCCAGTGTTATCCGCCATCTTTTGAACTGGAGCCAAGCCTGAAAACAGGTGTGGAAAATGGCAAGTTTTCAGTCTGAAATAGGGTTAAGATTAGAGAACTGGGCGACACACCCTCACCAAGAACTCCAAAGAATAGACCCCTGGGACTCTACACAAAGCTACTAGAAACTTTTAGGGCCTCTTCATATGAGCCCGGTTGACCGGGCTGGCCCGGTTTCCGAGATCTCGC
>BOPM01001063.1:40745-77173 GCA_022179025.1 Porites australiensis | reverse complement strand
CCTGCCAGAGCTCTATAAGGATCAAACACCGGCGGCGGCTTTGCGAGTTCCTGCTGTAGTGACAAGAGAGCCGCCGCAACAGTATTAGAGGCAGAGGACCTTTTAAGTTCCAGTAGCTCATTTTGGAGTTCTCTAACGGTCATCTCAGCCTAACGAAAGAGTTTTAAAATAAAATTAAGACTGGCGAACAATACAACCAACCACAAGAAACTTGATCATAAAATTATGAAACGTGCAGTCGTGCGAATGCAATCGATTGGCGCTACAAAAGAAACTATAGTAGAAAACAACAACTCAAGCATATTAAGGCATGGCCTGAGGCTAATTTGCATAAAATCCTGTAAGGGTGATAACTTTGTGAAAATTTATCAGAACCTTCCAAAATTTGGCAACCTCGGAAAAAACGGGTAACCTTAATTTTCAGGTAACGTAAGAAATAGATATCTGTGTAACGTGACCACTTACTGTCGAGTCCAGGAAAGAAAAGAAAACTAAAATCGGGGTAGCGAAATGCCACACAGTATATATTAAATACAGTATTTTTGCTATTGTATCATCATTTCTCGCTTGAATCTGGCTGGAATGGTTGACTCCCGTGTTAATTTAATTAGTAATAAAGCAAAATAGGTCACGTGACGCTATTCACCTGTTAATATGTTTTAAAGAAATTAAAATTCTCCCGTTCCGGCCGCGGAAAAAATTCGTACGGTAAAACAAACATTTACACATGGTTTAAACTTAGTTGTAATCAACCATTCCTACTCCATTTTGAAATTCTTTTGAATATCATTATCACGTCACGTTAACGTGACCACATCACTTTAACCCTAATTAATTCAACGCCTCGAAAGAAGGTTTCTCGAAAGTTTTTTGCAACTTGTAGAACTAAAATGCGTGGTCGTAGAAGAAAAACAAGTTTATCTTCGCGGGGGGTCGAGACCAAAAATTGAGCCATGCCTTAACATGCTTAAGAGCAAAGCGTACTACAATACAAAGATAAACGAAGAAAAACAGAGAGGAAAATCTCTCTGACTGTAACCCGTTGAGAGAGATAAAATACGAGCGTAAACAAACGTTCAAAGCGGTAGATTCCAGAACATTATATAGGAGGGATGCAGAAAAAACACGCTCGATGGAGTATGAAAATGAGATATAAACAGAAAAAGGAACAGGATGACACGCTAACAGCGAAGAAACCCATAAAAGCAACTCGCCATGAATACTAACCTAAAAAGGCCACACTTTAAAAATAAGACCGGCGTAAGACGGCGACCGACGACACAGAGCAAACATGAAAAAACTAAAGATAACGACAGAACTAACAGGCAGGCCGACACACGCCACGAAAACTGACTTAAAAACGGGATACGCCAAGAAAACTAAATTGTTTGAAGATGACACATACCGTGAGAAGCAACTTGAAAAGCGACACACGCCATTAGAACCAAGGCGACGTACGCCAAGAAAATAAATCTTAGACTACACGCCTTGAAAACGAACTTTAGTACAAAACGCCGCGAAAACTAACTTGAGCGCGACACACGCCATGAAACTAATTTGAGAGGCGACACACGCCGTAAGAAATAAGGCGACATACGCCATGAAAATAAATTTCAGACTACACGCCGTAAAACAAACTTCACAAAACGCCGTGGAAACTAACTTGAGGGCGACACACGCCATGAAACCAACTTGAAAGGCGACATACGCCATGAAACTAACTTGAGAGGCGACACACGCCGTAAGAAACAAGGTGACATACGCCATGAAAATATACTTCAGCCTACATGCCGTAGAACAAACTTGACAAAATGCCGTGAAAACTAACCGGAGGGCGACACACGTCATGAAACCAACTTGAAAAGGCGACATACGCCATGAAACTAACTTCAGGGCGACACACGCCATGAAAACTAACCTGAAGGCGGCACACGCCCTAGCTGAAAGCTAACTCAAGAGGCGACACACGCTAAGAGAGCTGTCTTGCAGACCAAAACATGTTATGAACTTGAAGCGAACCCGAGGGGCGACACACGCCGAAGATTGCAGAGCGAGAAACATTTAAGAGACACACCAAAACAACCTCGACTAAACTACAGCTCTACGAAAAATAACCGAACTACGGAGGGAGCAGGAACAACGCTAAGAAACGAAAGAAACCAGCTTACCTCTTCAGCGGGTGGCGCACGATTATCGCCAGCAATAGGAGCTTCGGGAGCGGCGGCCGCAGCCGGCCTAGCGGCTTCCAAAACGTCCGGGGGAATAGCAACAGGTGCGTCAGCCATAAAAGAACTTGCTCAGCGACGAAAACGTTCAGTGAGTCCACAAAAAACGAAAGTCTAAATAGACCTCTCGGGGCATGAACGCATATGAGAGCAATCTGTTGACGGTAGGGCGTATAAATACTAAGCTAAATACCCAGGGGTGCTAGAAAGGTCTCTAGAGAGAAAATATGCTAATTTAAGGAGCGCGCGAATCCATTTCGGCGCAATTATATCAATGAAAATAGTTTGCGAAGGTCGATGCCAAAAATGGTGGAGATTGCTTGCCTCTAATGACCTAAAGTGACGCCACGAATTTTCACATGAGCCATCAAAATCGCTATCGTCATAGGATGTGGACCAAAGTGGTCGATCATAACGGCCGTATCAAATTCGAATTGATTAACAATTAATGAAAGGGGTTGAGAATCTATGAAGAATTATGGAGATCGAGGAAGGTGTTACCGTCGAGGCCGCCGAGGCGGATAACACCCTCCAAGAACTCCATATTTCTTGATGTTATACAAAAGCAGAACTTAATAATCGTTTTATTATTCATTCCAAATAATTCGTAGTTTAAAGACATAGCTAAAACATGCTTACTTCCCCCCATCGATGTTAAGTTCAGTCTTCGATAGTGCACGTTTAGGGTTGTTCAGCTCCGCAAATATTCTCCAAATAGCAGATGTCGTCCTTCGAGATGTTCTTCCTGCTGTTCTTGCCTTGCATTTAGCTATTATCTCGCCTAGATCTTACACTTGAAACGAGTGAATGCCCGCCATTTTTTGGTTTCAGAACCAAAACAACTTAACTTCGTCCCCAGGTCTTCTCGGTTAACGGTGCATTAACCTGCACGAAGGCTGCACTTTCGACGTCATCGATTCATTAAACGCAAAATTCTTCCAAATTTGGTCATCAGTAGCTGGTTATGGTGAATTATGCGTGTGCTTTTAGCCAATCAGAATTGGGGAAATATTTTGAATGAATAATAGCGACAATTAACCCTTCTCTAACGATAATTGAACGAATGAAGTGTTTTGCTCAGTTAACTATTTCTCAAACAGCCTCTTTCCTACGCTAGGATACAGTCCTCTTAGTTAACACTTTTCAAAATGGCGGCCCTGACGATCGATTTATCTTTCGTATTAGTTCGCGTTTATTGCCCTCTAGTTCACAAATGGCTGAGGTATGCATCATTTATAATGGAAGTGGTTCTTATTTAGGGAAATGAATTCATGGGAAAACTTGTATCGTGCAGCAGTGATTCGAGACCACAAAGCTATACTCTACCTATCTGTAGGTGAAAGCAACTTCCCTAGAAGGCCTGTAAAGTATCATCGAGCTTGCAGATCTGAGTTCACTCACAGACGAGAACTCTACATCAAGAATACTGAGACTGCTGCCATCGATCCGGTGCCAAGGAGAAGCTCAAGAGATGTTACCCAAGGGAGTTCAGCAGTGCTAGCTACCAGACTGCGGCATTTTCTGTAACAAGACTAAGTATAAGCCCAACTCAAAAACACGGGAGACGCTTCATGGCGTGCAAGAATTCCGCGCTTATGAGACGGTAAGAAAATGTGCCTGCTTACACATACAACAATGCACGGCTATGAGAGCTGTAGCTCAGAAGGTGATCGGACTATGTGCCAAAGATTTAATCTGATGTAGTGAAACAAAGTACCACTCTTCTTGCTATAAGGCGTTTGTACGTATTCAGTACACTGCTGGTGACACTAGAGAGGATGAAAGTTCGAATGATTACGACATGACCTGCAACCTGCGTATGATGCAGTTTATAGATTTGCTTGCAAATCCACGGTAATTGAGTTCAAACAAATCAGGAAACTATTTTCTGACGTGGCAGACAAATTGGGCATCAGTGTTCCAGACTCGCATAGCAAAAACCTCATGCGAAAAATGTCAAAATAATATGTTCGAAGAGCTACAATTTGTTTCTTACCAACACAAAAAAGTTCTGGTATACACCATCTCTTTGGAAATGCAAAATGTCATTATCGAGAACTTTGAACTGATTTTGTATTGAAATTGACAAGTTCAAAATCTGATAACGAAGACAGTGTTTTTCAAGTAGCAAAGCTGTTAAAAGGTACAATAAAGAATCAAAAACCTCAGATGTCATGGCCTCCCACAAAAGATCTAAAAGCAGACAAGATAAGTTGATACATCCCACATTTGTTGGACATACTTTTTACCGTACTTATATCAGGCCACTCGTCGTAAACCGGCACGATGAGCAAAACAGAAAAAAAACATCAAGACTAAAGATTATTTCACGCAGGACATCGTTTTTTTTCCGTTACGAACGGAGCTGTTAAAACGGTTAAAAGTGTTTTGTTCCCTTCTGTTGTGAAAGCGCTCTCCAATAACGCCAAGACTGCCAAGATTATCAATAAGTAAGGACATGGCTTAAGTTATGACCTTTTAGAATAGATAGAGACTGAGCCTTGCTTAAAATGTAACAAGAGAGATTCCCGAGTACTATGGAGGAAAGCGTGTTGGCGTACGCTCTTCTTATGACGAAAAAGCTAAGTTTCTGAAAATATATTATCTTGTTTGACTGGATGTAAGGAAGCTAAAAACTCACCCATCATTGTGGGTGCCAGGTTGGATAGGACTTGACATTAAGGTGCAAGGAAACAGATTTAAAGACAGCGTACCAAGTACTGTCAAGAACTAGAGGATGTGAGATCAGAGAGAGATTGCAGTTAAAGCAGTTGCTTGTGTCTTTGACCAGGCATTTCATGGCAAAGCTATGGAGGTTTACTGGAAGCACAAGACACTGTTTGATGGATTAGTCATCATGATGGGTGAACATACAGGCGCTTGACTCATCTGTGAGAGACGATTCTAACTCCTGTATCAGAACTCTCATCAACGCTTCATACACAATTTTATGACGGCGCACAGCCCTGTAAAATGCTTGCCGCTGATCACCTTCTCCATTGAGCCTTCAGCCACTACATCACTCTGAACAGCCAGTTCTCTCATGCCAGCTTCACCAAATCTGCTACCAACCACCAAACGAATTTGAGAGAGATCTGCATAGCAATGAATTTCCCAATTGAGAGACCTAATTTAATGAGTATGTACTGGACGTCAAGGAGAAGGGCACAGACCTAGCGAGATTCTGCCTGTCTTATCTGGAACTCTGTGATCTGATGTTGAACCTTAACTACGCTACGCGAACAGGTAGCTGGGAGTTGTAACGTTCTTGCGTGGACGAAGTCATACCATGTACTCTTGCATATGATCACCAGAACTTCGCTCGTTACCTCGTCCCATTCCTTGATGACTTACGCGGAGTGTCAGTCACAATGCCTAAAGTGTATCGTGTCTTTAAAGATAGCTAGTTCTCTGTTCAGATGAGCAAAGCTAATCTATTTGGTTGTAATGAAGCTGACAAGTCAATGGAACACCATCAAAATAGACTGCAAGACTACAGGTGGCTACGTCGGTTTCAGTGCGAACTTTGCCACAACTCAGAGATGAGTGTTAAACGAATCGAGACGCGGTATGTTTAGGAAACGTCTGCGAGAACATTTATCGATTACACCGGAAAAGACGTATTTTTACAAGGAACTTGCTCCAGCTCGGATCAAGACAGATTTAGGACCTGTAGAAAAGGTGGTTGATTTACTGCAGAATGTATTTAGTACCATCCCTAGGAGAAAAAGAGGGCGATCTTACAACTCTGTCTACAGGCTGGTGTTACAGCAACTTCAGAAGTACGCAATGATTTGCTTCAAGCCAGAGAGGAGGGGGATGGGGGCGGTGGGGTGGAGGTAAAAAGCGGTGAATGAGCTCGTAGTAAGTCGGTGCTCTTCGGATCCAGCATCAGATAAATTTGACTATTTAAGAAAAATGAAGCTGAAGTCATTTAAGGAACTGGAGACCACGTACCTGGAAGGTTCGCACCAAAGATCTTGTACTCCCATTAAGAAGTGATCGAGTTTTGTTTGGAAAAATGGCGTTACCTGAGCAGTTCAGAAAGAAATATAGAGTGAATTGGGGAAATGGCTTTGCAATCAGTGACGCTAACACTAAAATTGTCCCTTAAAATGCCTTATTTTCCAGACTAATGAGGAAAGCTTCACTTTTGTTACCTAGCTTCAAGACAGACGGTTCTAACACATGGAAGTTCATGTATTCAAGAATTTCTTTTTGAGTTGAGATTTTGCTTTTCCAGTAAGAAGGGGCAAAAAAATACCAATCAGTGCGAGAGACTGATATGTTTCAGCAGCCCGATTTTCAAAAAAACATGTATATCTATTTTTAAAGTTATCATTTGTTTAATTATAAGTTGGTAAGGGAAAGCAACAAATCTCCTGCACATTTGGCAAATTTTACACGAAACCTGTGGAGCTGAATAACGACGATCAAAACTGGTTTATCTGAGCGTTTTCTCAAGGTTTTTTTTTTTTTTTTTTAAAAAAAAGATACTCCTCCACACCTAGTAAATTCAAATCGTGTTTGCCCATCCACACAGAAACTCTAAAATGATGCAAATGCGATAGCGACCCTTCAATACTCACAGGGAGTGCGCCGCTGTATAATGTATGACATCATCGTGTTCGAAAAACACCATTTTCGTTCGTCCACAAGTAAAACGAGAAGCCGGTGTTTTCAAAAATCTCAACTCTGCAGGCCACTTTGTGAAACCCGCATTTTTTGGTGCCCGGAAAACACCGTTCATGTATGGACAGAACGCTAAGATAGGGAAAAAACCTCCGTCTTTATTCTGAAACACCTGAATACATGTAGACCTGGCCTAAATGTAGAATTATTATTAGTTTAGCTTATGATAACTGAGTATTACGGTCAATGGAGCGAATCTCATGGCAGTTTAATCAGCCATGATCTTGTGCAATCGTACATAAAAATCCTCGTACCCAGGGTTCTCTCCTACTCGTCGAAATCACAGACAACTTGACTTGAGAAATAAGGCCTAAATAAGAATTTTTTTTTTCCATCAAAAACAGAAGATGAATTTATCATAAGTGTGGAAAGTTTCAAGAAAGCTTAACGTTAACCGTTATTTGAAACCTGAGAAACAGTTATTTAAACTTATTAACCGTTGAATAGTGCGCCCCTTTCGTAAAATAGTAGTGAAAATCAGCACATTTTACTCGCTCATAGCCTATTATACTTAAAGAGCTGATTTACGACGTGTTTACTTCAATTTGTGTTTCGTTCAAGAAGTTTAAAAGCGAGTGTCTCAGATTTTATAGTTAAATATTATTTCCGAGATAGATGTCAATTTTTTGTAGAGAGTTATGAAAAGAAAAAAAAACAAGAAAGTTAAAATGAAACCATGTTTCTTTCAGTGCATGTAAAAATGAACGTATCTCAATTAATACGTGATTTTAGACTATAGAGTCAGAAACGTATCACGCTCAAAACTGTTGTGGGAAAAAGTGATATTGGTGACTGGGTAATTTATTGCAAAAAACCAAATGTCTGAAAACAAAAGTTCGAAGTAAATGTTAAATGTGGAGTTATCCGATAAGTCGATGAACACTGAATATGCAGCTACTACGATTTTATTTAGCGGACAAAAAAAATAATTAAAGAAGAAGAACATTCAAATGAATTTATTTTTCAGGTCATGCAACATTTCACGCCATATTCTCATATGATTCCTATCGAACGATTTTCAGCACGTTTAGGAACGACAAGTCATCAAGGGTTTCGTGTGAAACTTTATGACGGAAAAAAATATGAAGCAACTTCAAGGAACTCGACCATAAAAAATTAGTTTTAACGTTACACTCGCTCCATTGTACAAATAGCAATTATCTTCCCTAGTAGAGTTGAAATCCACCTAATTATTAAAATACAATGAGCTACTATTTTGCCAATCATGAAATCCGAACATTCAGCAACGTTTACTTAGTTGTGCCAGCTATATAAATAATCAGAAGACTTTTGGGCGGCGTTTGTAATTTTGTTTGCCCACCTGTGTTTCAAACAAGCAATACCTATATCATCAGTCCTTTATTAACGTGCTGATTAATACAATGAATTTTAATGAGCTTGCCTTCGGCGATTTCTGCCTTAAACCAATGCGAAAAAGGAACTGCGCACACGTTTTCATCTTGACAGCACGAAGACATATTCGAACTCAAAATACTCTTTATTTTGGACTCTATTTAGCTTTAAGGATAAAGAATACTATTTTATGATGCTAGGTGCTTTCGTATTATTGCTCTCGGCTGCCACAGCCTGGAGTCAATCAGGTAAGTGAGGGATGCGATGATACAATCTTACCTGAACTTTCTTAACGTTCACTCTGTTGTTATTTTAACCGCCTTTACTAATTATCTACCTCTGGTACTGCAAAAGACATTTATCTATACTAAAGCAATAGTTTAAGTCTAAGACATAGCTTAAAATATATGACTTAAATTATAAACCCATGACACCAATGCGAATTCACGGAAAAACCGAAAAAAATATATATATATATCTATATTTATTTATTTTTTTAATTTCCGAGGGTAATGTTCTACCTTAAAGAAATACCTTTTGTTATAAAAAAATCGAGAAAAAAGACAGAAGCACAACTACCTAGAGGAAAAATCAATCATAGCCGATTTTCAATACCACATTTTAACCTTAAAAAATGCGGATATTTTTAATATCTTAACCAGACCAGCTTGAAAAAACGCAGGGGCATCAATAGGATAAATTCATCCGGCAGATTAAAATAATCTATAGTAACTGACCGATCCTGTTAACCTGGCCCTACCAATTCAAATATCATATCACTGATTAAAGAGAAATAGGCATTTTTCATGGCTTCCACTGATTTATACAATTTGATTGTATTTTTAACATGGTTAAATATAACATAATGTTACAATAAAGACAAAAATTGTCATACGCGACAATATAATTGCGAACATCTATGCTCATTAATCTTTCTTAAATATTTCCATGGATATTAAGTTATTCTTTATTCTTCTAGTTACAATAGGTTTTTTCATACCACGAGTTGCGAGTTTTTGCCCTTTACTGATTATGCCTTGCTTTTTCGTCATAAGAGATCACTCGAGCAGGCAATTGTTTACAGCCATTTATATCCAAAATACGCTACATGGCTTAAAAGCAGACCTGGATCATGCCCTTTCTTCCTTTATTTCCGTCACCAAAAATTATGCTTCTCTCCCGGCCCTACTTATTTCTGTATTGTCTTGAAATTTCCCCGTTTATTCACATTAAGCTTTATTTTATTGGTGAAGGAAAATTCCTTTTAATTTTTTAAATGTACCAATCACAGTTCAGCTGTGATTCATCAGGCGCTGTGCTTTAGTCTCAGAAAGTAAGATACGAACCAGTTGGACAAAAAAACAAAAAACAAAACAAAACAACAGCAACAACAAAAACAAAAAACACCAAGCACCTAACGCGTATCCGGATATTTATTAAAACGGAGATTTTTTTCTCTCCGTTTTAGGGCCTTCCGCCAACACGAAATCGGCGTTTCCGGGCACCAAAAGGGCATGTTTTAGAAACCGTTCCCAGGGAAGGAAGACATTTTGAAACCATCAGCTTCGTGTTTACTTGTGGATAGACGAAAACGGAGGTTTTCGAATGAGAATATGTCATACATCATATACTGCTAGTATCACGCATGCTCTGTAACCGGGATGCTATCGTATTTTTATCATTTTAGCGTTTTCCTGTGGATGGGCGAAAACAATTCATTCCTTTGCATGGCCGCGAGAAATGTCCATGTCCGTTTTTCAAAAATATCTGGATACACGTGGACAGGGCCTTAATTGACCGTCGGGTATAATAACAGAGAAAAATACATAATACTGTAAAAGCTATGATAATCGTTTTCTTGGGGCAAATCCACACTGTTCTTTTGAGCCCACAATCTTCAGAGTTGGATCAAAAGACGAATATAAAAAATCATTTATTGGGCTTTATGTTTTACTAAGTATCAAAAATGATTATTCCCTGAAATACTTCTAATCCACTGCATCCCTGCAAACCGTTTAGTGAGCATTTATTTTGATTAACCGCCCTCGAGCTTACTCCAAATATTCATTTCATGTTTTGACAAGCTTCATAGTTAACACAATTATTTACATGTTCTTCAGCTTGCGACGTTGAAAGGGCAGTTGGTATCGAGCTTGGAAATACTGGCCCAGTTCCCAATGACAAAATGAACGCATCAAGTGAACACAACAGGTATGTTACGTTCATCAATTATAAGGGTGATATCAACTCCCTTTTCGAGTTAACGAATAGAAAGGTTTAAAATTAATAAATTTTCGAAAATTACCAGTCAAACGAGAGACATTTGTAAGTTTCCGGATCAACTGCAAACAATACTATTTAGTTATTGTATCCTTTTTCGTTTTTTGGGCAATTCAAAAAATAGTGCGCTGTTTGTTGGATGTTTGTTTGCTTTTTTTGTCATGTTTGCTGAAGTAATTCTTAGGTAAATTTTAAATTTTTGAATCTCACTTTTTTTTTCTGAAAGATCTGATAAGATGGAAATGAAAGCAGAATTTTTTTTTTTTTTTGCAATATATATCTCATATATGAGCTGAGATGTCGCAGTTTGAATTTGGATAAATTTTTAGAACAAAAACTGGAACCCGTTCTTTACTTAACATCTTTATTGTCTTTACTGTCGAAGGTTAAAAGAAAAAAAAAAACTTTTAAAAAGAGAAATTTTCAACTGCGTAGAATCCTGGGAAACGAATTTGTGATGTCAGAGAATGTCTCATAATAATTTTTTGTACTCCTTAAATTAGCGTTATTAAGTCAAAAGATGAAAATCTAAAAGCATACGATTTTAGTCCACAATGAGAGGTTTGTGGTACCACAAAATCAGCTTATTTTGTACAAAACTGTTAAAAAAAAATATCAGAGCAATCGTTTTTTTAAGAAAAACTATGGATCCCGGGGCGCACTAACTCGGCTCAAACGTGTCGCATCGAAAAGCGGTTTTCGGTATTTTGCTCCTCTTCCGATGCTCTTTCAGATGATGTACGTTTGACTCAAAAAGTAAAGAAACTATTTTCCCCATTTTGGTGAAGTCACAATTTGAACTTTAAACTAAAAAAAATCCAAAAACGTTTTCGGTCATTTATCGTAGCCCATCGAGCAAGTTTGCTTACCGTAACAAATAGCAAAAATCGAGAGAAACACGTAAATTTAGCACGCATACAATATTTTAGGGGTGGTTTGGCCCCACTGTGTTAACGTAAGAGAATCACATTTGCAGTGCTCTTATTATGATAGCGAAATTCGTTGTATCGCGCTGTGCGTTTTGCCAACTTCGAAGGAACTTCGGCTTTTTCTGTTCCTTCAATCATCTTAGCGGAAACACATGTTTACTTGCACGAGTTCAAAAGCTTATTGTTTGTGATTCGTGATTGGTGGATTTCGATCAGTTTTGTTCGTTTCATGTTTCAAGGTTCGTTGCTTTGTGATCGTCCTGTTTCGGGCAATAATCGACTAGTTATTATAAATTTGCTTCGCAGATTTTTCTGGTCTTTTTTCTTTCAATAATAATTATTCTTGTCACTTGCAAGAATAAAGCAACGTCTGCCTCCTTCCTTCGAAAAAAAATCCACTCACCGTCGCGATTCCTTTGCTTTTCTTGAGCAGTTTAGAGTCAGCGAACACGTTACATTATGATTTACATTAACCCCGTCTTTGCAGATACGCGCATCGTGATACAACGAATTTCGCTGTAATAGTTGTTATCAAAGAGGTTCTCCTCAAGGTCTTGCCTCAAAATCAGGAGAGGCAATGATGACACCTAGGGGGGTAATTTCCGACGCCATTTTGTTTGTTTATCCTTTGCTCCGTGCCCTGGCAAAAAGTCCGCGCGTGTGTCAAACGAAACGGCACAATTTGTGCTAAAAATAGCACATTTGGCTATTTCGATGGAATAAACCCAGTTACGGTCACCTACCCCGATTATGGCTCATGGAAATTAATTAATTTGAAGAGTCAGGTGACAAATCACCTCTTAAAACTAAGGCGGGGGCAACTTTTTTTCAAATCTTAATGCTTTGCTTGCAAAAATCACCGAAAAGTATTACGGTTGTGATAGTTAGTGCTCTCTGATGAAATTGGTTGGATATCTTTTTCATAGATCTATGGGAACCTTTTGTGAACGGGTAAAAGCATTAATGTACGGAATTGACATAAAATAGCCGTATCCTCGCGAAAAATCTACTTTGAGAAAGGTTTTCATTATTTTTTAATTTAAAAATAATTGTTGGTGTTCACATGACGTCACTAAAATTCAAACTAAAAAACTATCGATCCTACCGAGATTTTACTTGCACGATGCATTAGAGCAGCTAAAAACTAAGTTTCGTACAAATTTTCGTTCCAAAAGGGTTCTTGGTTTTCTGATAGAGTACGCTTGAATTTCTAAGCTTTTGCTTGGCGCGGCATTTACATGACGGCCAAGCTAAGAGAGCTGTCATGTAGGTTAAAAAAATGACTTATATCAGGAAGTTTTGCTATCCACATAGTTCATGTATTAGAAAAAGTATTACTTTAATGTTTATGAGTTTCTCGAAGAATAAATTCACCCTTTTGTAGCAAAACTCGGAAACAGATGTTTCTGTTGGTTTCCGTCCGCCATGTTGGAGCTCGTCTAGGTGAGCACCAGCATGGCTTCGCCAAACAAACCTCTATAAATTTGCCTAAAACGTTTCCTTGGATATCTCGTATACAAAATATTCCTCTGGCCTGAATCTTGGCGAGGGTCTTTGTATATGTACCTCCTTTCATTTCCCAGATTCTGGACTTTATCTATTGAACGGTTTTGATTTTTATTTTGATCTATTTTGAATGGCGTGAGACTGAAAACCAGCAATAGATCTTTAGCTGCTATTTATCCTTCCTCGTTTCAGACATCATAAGGCTTCAGAGGGAAGACTGAATAATTACAAAGGGAAAGGCCTCACAGACGGAGTCGGGGCCTGGTGTGCCAAAAAAACAGGAAACGTCACTCGTTACTTGGAGGTAACTAACTCGGGGAGCTTGAGTTATAAAAGAAAAATAAAATAAAATAAAATAAAAAAATAGGAAGGTGATGAATGCCATCGATTCTGTAGATTGCAAAAAACAGTTGACATGATTTCCAGTTTCTTCGATCCTTACAACTTCATAACAACTTCAATACAACTTTATAACAGTAAATCCATGGCCCCGTCCACAGGTTCTCTGTATGCATAGATTTCCCCCGCAAATAGCAAGAACACGTATGGACGGAACGAAATGGCGTTTTCGGGAAACAAAAAACGTAGCGCAAGGTTTTCAAAAACCGTCACCAGAGTGGTAGTTTTGGAAACGCCGAATTGTTTTTTTCCTGTGGGTAGAGGAAAACAATGCCGAAAACCGCGCTGTGGTTTTCAAATAGAATGATGTCATTCATCATACAGCGCACACTCGGTAAAGGACGCAGCTTTTCTTGCATCGTTTCAGCACTTTTGGGGGCAAAAAAGATTTGAATACGTTTCAAATGGATGCATACTTTTTGGAAAACCGCGGAGAAATAACCCCGTTTTCAAAAATGCCTGCGGATACGTGTGGGCGAGTGTAAGTTGGCCGCTTTAGGTACATGTATCAGGCAACAGGAGCCAGCAATATAATAAATTCAATTATTATCGATTAATTCATCATTGGCATTCATATATTCAATTGAACGGGTATTGGTTGACGCTGAGTGCTACATGACATCATATATATTATCCTTCTATTACGAATTTCAACTATTTAGAAATGGGCCAGATTCCAGCAAACGTGATGATTTACGTTTTATTTTCACGACATAGATTGATTTGGGAAGCCCTCGTCAACTAAGCATGATTGGTACTCAGGGTCGGAATACAACTTATAACCAGTTTGTAAGCAGCTACTCAGTGCGTTACAGTTCCAGTGGCTCCACATTTTCTACTATACGAGATGCTTCACTAAAGGAAAAGGTAGAGTATTCCTTAAACGAACACCAATTTAGCGATATCATTTTATTAATGGAAACCGTTGCGTAACCGCAACCGCCCGCGTGCGTTACTTTAATAATCTTTTTTTTTTTTTTTTCGTGAAAATAAGCTTTTAAATTAGGTTTGGGGTCATTAGTTCCTTAAAAATAAGGAAAGTCCAGGAAGGTGGGGTCCTAGGTGAAATTCCCTTAGTGGTGACCGGGGGTATGAATATTTTCTGGAACCACACTTTTGGCAAGAATTCTTTTCCAAGGCCTCTACTGTAACCGAATATGATTCCTATATTTGATGTACTGTCATTGAAGCACTTCCCGATTTATTCCCATTGACCGCACAAGTACTTTATATGCTGACGACGACGTCACGATCATATCACCCCAAATTCTTATCTTTTCCCCCCTCATTCTAAATATCACCCATTTTTCCTCATTAAAAATAATCTAAAAGAACTACATAAATTTCTTAGACAAATATTAATCAATGAAAAAATAGAATGAAATAAAATGAGATAAAATCTCTGCAAGATATTACCTTCGAAACTGAAAATTTGAGTAGACCCTGCTTCAATCATGGCGAAACCAACTGCAATACGTACAGCGACGCCCGAATCGTTGACGTGTCAGTTTAAGCTCACCAAAGTGTAACGCTGTTTCTTTAACCCTCGCTGCTATAAAGCTAGTGTGTGAAGGCTGTCTTTCCTTTTTTCATTGCAGGTATTTGTCGGAAACAGTGATAAAAACACTGTTGTTTGGAACGCTCTTCGAGGTCCTGGAGGAGGTCCTTTAGTCGCGCGGTACATCCAAATCTACCCCTTAGAATTCTACGCAAACATTTGTATGCGTGTGGAGCTGAAAGAATGTGCAGGTTAGCTCTTAGTTAGTTGTACTTAGAAACCACATAAGTGTGTATTCGAATGGTCAAACGATGGATGCTTATGAAGCTGTTTATGGGATTTGAAATTCATATGACTGTCTTGAGTTGCACCAATTCTAAGCAATTTTTTTAAGTAAGCATTTTTGAGAAAACGCTATTTAAAATTTTTGGAAGCTACAAAGAAACGAATCAAAAACAACGCTTTCAGCGTTGAAGAAGGAAATATCAATCATAGAGTTTTTAGTTATCCCTCGTAAAAAAAAATTGAAACAAATCTTTTAACGGGACTTTAAATAATGTGGACGTAATCGAAAGTTACATATATCATTGTCATAAATTATCTTTCTGTTTACTTTCAAGGTAATATATAGTGCTCAACAAAACTATCTTCTGTTGGGTTTACGTGAAAAACCGCCGGCCATTTGCTTATGTTTTAATGTACATTAACCCTTATTTTCGAGTAATTTGAAAGACGTTTAGGTGTGCAACATGCTGAAAAGATATAGGGCTAGAAAGTGTTGAACTTTTCATCCAATAGTTTTGTTTTTATTATGGAAGTAAATAGCAAGATCAGTAATTTACTGTATGACAAAAAAGTGATTTATAACTTTAGATTACGTTACTTTACAGCTATTCAGAGAAAGGTTGTCGGAAAAAGTGCAAGCGACAATCCCTAAAGGTATAGAGAGGAGAAGTGTGACGTCACGTTACCATGGTAACAAAATTTCTGGATGACAACGATAGGGAGTTTTTGCAATAGTGACGGTGAACAGCAAAAAAACAATACGTTTAGATTGGCAAAAAAAAAAAAAAATCTTCGCACGCGCATCACGCTTGTTTGTACATTTCTTAGCCGTTGTTGCACGACTGCGACATGAAACTTCCCAATTTCACGCGCCCGCTTTTTGGAGTAGGTGAGCACAACACAAAAATTTTCTTTTTCTTTTTCTAAACTTACATACGGTCCTTTCGGATTTAACCCAGAAAATTTCGCCAACATTTGACAAATTAAATGAAATTGATTAAGATCGATGAAGTTTGAAACAGTGCGAATCCACTTTTTAAGTGACGTTTTGGTTTGTTGTCATCCACAAATTTTGCTAACATGGCAACGTGACGTAACGACTTCTCCTCTCTATTGTGAATGGTTCAAATTGTGTCCCCCGTTCTTTAAAGAAATTTGAAAGAAAGGCACGAGAAGCCACAGTCCAACAACCTTTCTCGGACAAGCTGTATATTATCGGAAATCGGGTGAGGCGACTTCTTTCTTTCTTTCCTAATTCTAAAAACAATTTTCACCAAAGTTTACTCCCTACCGATAAGGAAAATGTCTTTTTTCGTGGACCGGAAAAGCGTTGTTTACGTATGACTCGTTTCGCAACTCGCTGTAGCAGCCAGAAAATTTGAAATAGAAATTGCTTGAAAACGCTCTCATAAAAATTGCGTACAATTGGTACAACACCAAACAGTTACATCATATAAGCAGCTTCCAAAACGAATGTCTAAATTTCTCAAAAATTTTGGGAAACGTATTTATAATGGTTATTGCGTTACCGTGTTACCATGTATAAGTCGAACTCGATAAAAAATACATTTTTGAAACCCTGCAAGTTTCGATTTCCTGCTTTTTCAAGAGATTTTTCCTTTTGTTCTATAAATGAAGGTGTTATCACTGAAAAAAAAAGGGGATCGATCCACCTTAACCCTTAAAAAAGTGACCAACAGTATCTGTACATCATCACGAGAAACGTTTATGAGAATTACAATAAGACGATCATCGAAAAGAAAATCCTTTATTTTCTCAACAAAATCTTAGGGAAAATGTATACAAATCAGCGTGTAGAATCTGTATGTGAAGTATTAAGCTGAGCACAAATTGGGTGGGCTATTAGAAAGCGCACATCGCTTCCCTCACGTTTGGCGTTCTGACCAATTTACACGTTATTAAACAGAGGGTTGTAAACAGTTTTTTCATAAATGTGCTGTGGATGACTTTACAAGCTTGGTTTATTAAAGAACTTGGAATCAAACGGTACTTATATCTCTGAATCGGGCTATATTCTAAAACTAAACTTTCTATATTTATTTGACTCTGGTGCTTTTGAATAATAATAATAATTATTATAAAAATAGTAATAATGATAACAGGAAAAGCTGGGCTACGCGTTTCGTGTGCTGTAACTGTGAAAAGTTGTAATCATTAGAATTTCTTTTCTTTTCGTTTCTGCAGAACTGCCCGGAACAACAAGTAAGAAATAATTCAATGTTTTACACTACTTTCATGCCATTAATGGAAAGATTTTTGAAAAGTTTTTCTGATTTCCTAAAGCTGTTATGTCATTTTGATAAGAAATTTACCTCATTTTACTGATTATTTATATTTTTATTTGACTTGGTGCTTTTGAATAATAATAATAATAATAATAATAATAATAATAATAATAATAATAATAATAATAATAATAATAGCAATAATAATAATAAGGATGATAATAATAATACTTATAAAAATAATAATAAAAAATGATAACGATCATAATAATAATAATGATATATAAAATAATAATAGTAGCGTAAGAGGAAAAGCTGGGCTACGCGTTCTCGTGTACTGTAACTGTGAAAAGTTGTAATTATTAGAATTTCTTTTCTTTCGTTTCTGCAGAACTGCCCGGAACAGCAAGTAAGAAATAATTCAATGTTTTACCCTACTTTCATGCCATTTATGAAAAGATTTTTGAAACGTTTTCTGATTTCCTAAAACTGTTATGTCATTTTGATAAGAATTTTACCTCATTTTATTAATTATCTATTTTATGAACTTATTTTTTGTGCACTCATTCCTCCAGGTAAGCGAAACAGTTTTTTTTAGTTAGTCTTCGTTGGTACATGTATGCATTGTAACTCAATTTCTTTAATAACTATTTCTTGTTAGTTTTATTTGCTGATTGTATCTATCTAATTGTATTTACTTATTTATTTATTTATTTATTTTGGCAGCCCCTCCTTCATTTAAGTGAAACATTTTTCTTTTCTGTGTTAATTCGCTTTTGGCGTGTATTTCCTATTACTATATTTAATTTCTGGTTTTTAAACTAACATTTTGTTTGTTTATTTTTTTACAGCACCCGTTCCTTCGAGTAAGTTAAAATCCAAGTTATCGTTAGTTGTGTCATTTTCGATGTACAGTCATATTTCTTTTTTTAAAAAAATGTTAATAAAATGATATATTTATTATCTATTTATTTTCAGCATCCCCTCCAGGTAAGTGATTTTCTATTTATAAAAAAAAGTTTTAATAAAGTGTGATTTTCTTAGTTGTTGACTTCTTAGTGCCGCAGATACGAGATGGAGCAAATGTAAAGTTCACATGTAAATACGATTTTCTTTCTCTCTGAAAAAGTTCACTTTCGCTCTCAAACCTGTCTGATCACTGTTGCAAATTTCCTTTCATAAACTGGCCGTTGTTTTTACTCATTATGTATGTTACATGTATTGTATAGGAAATTAAAATTCAGCACGAAAGGTTGCCAAACCTAGGGGAGTGTGTGTCTGTGTGTGTGTTGGGGACTGGGGGCTTGCTCCCCACAAAATTTTTAAATTTATATTAGGGTCTCGGAAATGCCATTTCCAGCGTTTTCCGCTGGACATTACAGTAAATCGATTCGCAGGAAAATGAAGTAGTTGTTTATTTTACCCATCTACTCATCTCCAACGAGTTAATAACAACTTTTTTTCAAATTTTTTCAGCTTGTCAAGAGGGTTTTCGCTTAGGCCCAGATAACAAAACTTGCGAAGGTGCGATATTTTCATTTTTAATGTATCCTTTAACTATATTAAAACAAACAAACAAAAGACAAGAACAAAAAACAAGCAGAACATGGTAGTCACTGATTTTAAGGCTATTGCTTGACTATGCTTATTCTCTGTTCTCTAATGGTGAACGATTGGGCACTGGGCAGTAAAGTATACTCTTTTTCAAGCAGCCGCCCTAGAATTTGGGCAGTGACGGTGTGGACCAAATTTGGAAGATGCGAGCAGTATACCATCGATAAGATGATGCTGTGCCCTAATAAACAATCGCAACCTGCCTTCTAGGCAACGGGGCTGCACTCAAGCTGCTTTGGCGCGAGTGAACTCAAGAAAATGGTGTAATAGTCTAAGGTTATCAGGATACGAAATAGCCACATTACTCTCTAAAACTGGACGGACAAATATTCAAGGATATGCAAAACGTATTTGTCGGTGGCTTTCATATACTATTGGGGCACTGCACCATCTTATTGATGGTATCCTCTCGCATCTTCCAAATTTGGTCAGCGCCAGCTGGTTATGGAGAATTATCCGCGGAAAAAAAGTTGATCAGAAACGGCGAAATGAATAATTATAACCATTGCTTACCATCGCCAGTATTAATAGGACAATGTTCAGGCCACTTAAGGCATTACTACCGGATTAAATATGCATATTTTGTTAAATGCTATTTACAACGGTTTGTTTCCATCAGTGATCCTGAAAAGTGAACTACAAATGTGGCTCAACGAAAAAAAAAAAAAAAACCTGAAAGGTGGTTCCAAATAACACGTAACATTGCTTCGTCAATGACGTCACAAAATCAGTTTCCTAAATTAAGAAGGGTTGCAAACCTTAATCTTAGGAATTTTTGCTACCAAAATGTAACATAAACAGTGTAAATTGTAAATCTGCCTTGTATGACTGGAAATGTTATTTATCATATTAGCCATTTAACTAGTTAATAAGTCATGTGACCCTTTTCCCTTCATTTACTGATTCCTATACAACACAAACATACATACAAGGCGAACTTTTTAGCACCTTTTTAATAGCCTCTGAAATGTACCTAAAAGAGCTTGTTGCTCTTTCATTATCTTTTCCCCGTTTCGGAGAAAATATTTTGACCGTTAATTCTCAATTATCAGCCTCGTGACGATTTTTTCAATTTTTAGGATCATTGATAGAAGCAAACCGTTTTGAAAAGCAAATTATCAAAATATGCATATTTAATTAGATAGTCTTTGTGCAGTTTTTATCCCGCTCGATTGAATTAATCTTAAAGTAAATATTCAGCCGACGAAAATCTTTGCTGTATTTTCTTTGCTGTAACTTTTAAGCTCGTCAATTCTTTTATCCTTGTTTGACACGCAGATTATGAATTGTCTACCAAGACACACAAACCTTTCTTTATTCTAAAGAGATCTTAATTGTGATAATATAAAAAAATCATGTTGTAATGTTTTGTTTTGGTTTGCAATCCATCGCGCGCTTTGAATAACATCACGAACGCGCCCTTCTTTAACACACATAGGTTGGAGACTAAAGTAAAATTTTCCTAAAACTTTAAATCTCAGTAGGAAAAAAATAAAAAAATATATATTTAATATAATATATTTAATTAGATAGTCATGCCTTAAGTGGCCTGAGTGACTCTTGCGGTCAAATAAATGGCATCATTTACCTCGAAAAGTGTAAAAATGAACCATGTTTATTTAATATCTCACTTTACTAAATTTATAATAGGCCTTAGTCCTAAAGTTGCTATAGACGAAACTTTGTAATAATATTAAAATCATTAATGCAGATGTGGACGAGTGTACCTTAAACACAGATCAGTGCACACAGAATTGCACTAACACCAACGGAAGCTACACGTGCAGTTGTATGTCTGGATACAGACTACAAGCTGATGGAAAAACCTGCCAAAGTAAGAAGACATTTTTACTTTTTTCGTTTAGTAAGGGGTAGAAAAAAAACTGGTATGAGTGCTTAACTGAGTGCAATATGACTGAAAGTACGGGAAAAAAGGCAACGAAACTGACCAAATCCTGTAACCTGTTTTTCAACATTGCTGCAAAACGGACGGAATGGCTATTTGACGCGTTTTACCACCTTATCAATCAAACATGTCTTGTAGAAAATCTGGACCTGGTTGCATAAAACGCCCGTGGCAACTACGGGTATACGTATGTGCACTCGGAACTTACGTGAGTTGCATTAAATCACTTAAGTGGCTCACTTAGGGAATTCACTTTAAGTGACTGCACTTACGATTTTAGTAAGTGTTTACTTAAGTGTCGTTTATGCAACAGAAATTGCGGGTGTTGCATGAAACATTTTTTTACTATACGGCAAAAATAGCGCGTAAACTTACCGGACCTATGTAGATCCCGTATCCTTACTGTTTTTACTTACGTTAAAGAGGTGTATTCCTGAGAAGTGAAAAAAAAGCTTTTTCTTTACGTTATTCAGTCTAATGCGCCTTGTTAACCTCTGATGTACACTTTAAAGCCGTCTTTTAGAAAAGAGAAGATCAACTATCATTTTTAGTAGATATTGAAGTAAAATAACGATTGCATGCAAATTTTATTTCAATGAGGGGCTTAAAAGTGTTCGAAAGGACTAAAAATTTTCTTTACATAGAGTGGGTCATAAGTAAAGTACTATAACAAAGTTACGTGTACCCTTAAGTGACCAAGTAAGTTACCACGTAAAACAGGAACTTACGAGAGTGCTAAGTGCGTTCAAGAGTGCGTTCCATGCAACACCCGTAAGTGAACCCATAACGGATTCGTAAGTGACCTACTTAAGTGACAACTTAAGTGCAAGTTTTTGTGTAACCGGGCCCTGGTTCTTTGGAGGTTCAATTTTAAAAAGTAGAGACTATTTGTACTTTCTACAACAAAATCTGTGCATGTTGCACTTACCGGCCCACGGAAAAAAAACGAGGGACCTAAATCCCATGTATGGCGTAATTTAATTTTATCCAATCAGAAGTCAGTATACACGCAACTTGCATTGCCCGCGTGTGCACAGGCGGCTTTGCCTGCAAGGGATTTACTCGTTTTCGTCCCGTCCTGGTTAGCTACCCACGAGTATCAAATTTAGCTTACAGTCAACTCTCTCTTAACTGACACCTCCCTAAGTTGAATACCTGCTGTCGGTGCCTGTCGTTTTTCAGTCATTTTACTATTACTATACTCTCCTTAAGACGGGCACCTCACTAAGATGGACAAAGAACACTTCTGAAACTGTCAACGGACACTAGAAAAGTGCGTTATGCAGTGAAAAGTACCTCAAAACGGAAATGTAGGTGCCCTACATGACAGTAAACTGCAAACTTTTTTTATAATTTTGCAGTCTTTCCGGGCCAGTTCGCAGAGTGTATACTGTTACGCTTTTAGACACTAGCCATGAACGTTTGCTTGAAATGAACGTTTATTGCACAATAAGAAAAATGATTCCACTTTTCTGTTACAACACTGGTGTCACGTTACTTCGACCTCTATTAGCCTGACCCCGGGCCTTTCCAGGAAGGACAGTCGAGGCCGGTCCCAAAGATGTCCGTCTTAGAGAAAGCTGACTGTATTATCATTCAAAGTCGGGCAAAGAAGGAACTGTAAAATTGTAAAAATTGTAAATTGTAATTTGGTTACCCACGGATCACTAAGGAGTTCATAAGAACTCGTTGAAACGTGTCCGTGCTGTTCCAGATCGAATTGGAATTTGAAAGTGTTGGTTTTTAAGGAGAGGGGAAAACCGAAGTACCCGGAGAAACACCTCTCGGAGCAAGGAAGAAAACCAACAACAAACTCAACCCACATATGGCGTGGACGCCAGGATTCGAACCCGGGCCAAATTGGTGGGAGGCGAGTGCTCTCACCACTGCGCCACCCTTGCACCCCCAGGGGACCTGCTTTTCTTTTCTCTGCCCCCTCCTTTGGAGACCGAGGGTGCTTACCATTTACACAAACTAACTAACCAGGTGGAAATCTTAAACATGAATATAAATAAGGCTATGAGATTTGACGTGGTGGGAGAACGAACAGCTGCAATGTATATCCTAATCAGCTGAACAGGGTGAAACGTAGTACAGAAATAGCTTTGCCTTAAATCACAGCTCAGTCTACCTCCTACGATGCTTCCTTAACGGGATGCGCAAATCATTTGATTTTCCAATCAAAATTTCCCATGAAAATTTAGATCAGTCTGCGGATACCCTACGCTTTTCTGATTGCCTCTCCTATTTTTTTTAAGACATTGATGAATGCACAGAAGGTACCAGCGGCTGCAGTCAATTGTGCAATGACAACGATGGAAGTTTTACGTGTGATTGTAGGAGCGGGTACAGTCTACAAAACGATAAAAAATCTTGTGCTGGTGAGTATTTCGATCAAATCAAATAATGTGGAGTTAACCTGTCAAATGATGTGCATTAGTCTTACAAGTTAAACCGTGTTGTTTGTAAACATTTTTTTTTTTTTTTTTTTTTTAATCAAATGTGTCAGCTACTGAAATGAAAGAACCCATTGTTTCAAGAGCTAATTAAGCCCTGGTTGACAATCAATAGGTGACGTAACGTGAAATACGGCTATATATTTTTTTTTTTTTGCAAGCGGGATGAATCCTCCAAGTCCTGCAATCTGATTGGTTCCGAGAGCGGGCGGTTTTTTACGATCTTGCCCGCTAACCCGGGCGGAATCTTTGGCTGCTTTATTCACAAGTTTGTTTGTTGTTTGTGAATGAGCAAAAGCGGTCATTTTTAACCATTTTTCTTTTAAAACGTGCGCTATTATTAGCATTAGCTAGGGAAAGGTGAATTTTGTTATTCAGACAAAACATCTGAAGGGAGAATCAAGCAAGTGAGCCAGGTAATCTGCTAAAGTAAAACAAAAAAGGCGGCTCGTGATATCGCTTCACTCAGTAGCTTTATAACCTACGCTGTAAGTACTGCAATCTTGCTCTTATGGACCCTTTATTCGACATTTTTCCTCTGTTTGTGGGTTTGTTTTCCATTTTTGCTGTCTGAATCTAGATTCTGCCGTTTTTCATTGAGTTTTGCCTCGCTAGTTTTCTACTTTTCAGAAAAGGTTGCTGTTAACGTTTCCATGTACAGCTTTCAATCTTAAATAAACAACACGTACAACTTTTCCAGTAGTCAGTTATCTCCGTGTTTATTTCTTTGTTTATCCCAGTATAATTGTTTAGTTACCCACGTCGCCTTCTTTTATTCGAATTCACTTCAAAACCCTAAGATTGGTATGTGTAATTAGCTCTTTTTATAAAGCCTTTGTGCAGTGTTTATCCGGCTCGATTGAATTAATCTTAAAGTAAATATTCAGCCGAAGAAAATCTTTGCTGTATTTTCTCTCCTGTGGCTTTTAAGGTCGTCAATTCCTTTATCCTTGTTTGACACTCAGATTATGAATTGTCTACCAAGACTCACAAACCTTACTTGTGATAACATAAAAAAAATCATGTTGTAATGTTTTGTTTTGGTTTGCAATCGATAGCGTGCTTTGAATAACATCAACACGAAGGCGCCCTTCTTCAACGCACATAGGTTGGAGGCGGAAGTAAAATTTTCCTAAACCTTAAATCTCAGTAGGAAAAAAACAAAAATGTTATTCACCGGCCTAGGTGGGTCCGTATTGGGAGAAAATAAGCATATTTAATTAGATAGTCATGCCTTAAGTGGCCTGAGTGACTCTTGCGGTCAAATAAATAGCATTATTTACCCCGAAAAGTGTGATAATGAACTATGTTTATTTAATATCCCATTTTATAGTACATTTATAATAGGCTTTAGTTCTAAAGTTGCTATAGACGAAACTTTTTAATAAGACTAAAATCATTAATGCAGATGTGGACGAGTGTACCTTAAACACAGATCAGTGCACGCAGAATTGCACAAACACCAACGGAAGCTACACGTGCAGTTGTATGTCTGGATACAGACTACAAGCTGATGGAAAAACCTGCCAAAGTAAGAAGACATTTTTACTTTTTTCGTTTCGTAAGGGGTAGATACCGGTATGCGTGCTTAACTGAGTGCAATATGACTGAAAGTACGGGAAAAAAGGCAAAGAAACTGACAAAATCGTGTAACCTGTTTTTCAACATTGCTGCAAAACGAATGGAATGGCTATTTGACGCGTTTTACCACCTTATGAATCAAACCTGTCTTACAAAAAATCTGGACCCAACTGCATAAAACGCCAGTAGCAACTACGGGTATACCTACGTGCACTCGTAACTTAGGTGAGCTGCATTAAATCACTTAAGTGGCTCACTTAGAGAATTCACTTATTATAAGTGACTGCACTTACGATTTTAGTAAGTGTTTACTTAAGTGTCGTTTATGCAACAGAAATTGCGCTTGTTGCATAAAACATTTTTTGGACGGCAAAAATAGCACGTAAACTTACGGGACCTATGCAGGTCCCGTATCCTTACTGTTTTTACTTACGTTAAAGAGATGTATTCCCGAGAAGTGAAAAAAAGCTTTTTCTTTACGTTATTCGTCCTAATGCGCTTTGTTACGACACCCGTATAAGAGTACTCATAACAGATTCGTAAGTGACCAACTTAAGTGACAACTTAGGTGCAGGTTTTTGTGCAACCGAACCCTGGGCCCGGTTGCATAAAACCTGCACTTAAGTGCTCACTTAGGTAGGTCACTTACGAATCTGTTACGGGTACACTTACGGGTGTTGCATGGAACACACTTAGCACTCTCGTAAGTTTCTGTTTTACGTGGTAACTTACGGGCTCACTTAAGGGCACACGTAACTTTGTTATAGTACTTTTAATTATTAATTTGACTCACTCTATTTTTTTAAATTAAGTTAACCATCGGTGAGTGTAAAGAAAGTTAAAAGTCGTTTCGAACACTTTTAGGCCTCTCAAAAAATGAAATCTGCATGCAAACGTTATTTTTCTTCAATATCTACTGAAAATGATAGTTCGTCTTCTTTTTTCACAAAAGTGTACATCAGAGGTTAACAAAGCGCATTAGAACGAATTACGTGAAGACAATACTTTTTTTACTTCTCAGTAAAAAATCTCGTTAACTGTAGTAAAAACAGTAACGATACGGGACCCACATAGGTCCCGTAAACTTACGTGATATTTTTCCGGTAAAAAAAGTTTTATGCAACACCCGCAATTTCTGTTGCGTAAACGACACTTAAGCGAACACTTGTGAAAATCGTAAGTGCAACCACTTAAGTGAATTCCCTAAGTGGACCACTTAAGTGATTTTATGCAACTCACTAAAGTTACGAGTGCACGTACGTGTACCCGTAGTTGTTACGGACGTTTTATACAACCGGGCCCTGGTTCTTTGCAGGTTTTAAAAAGTAGAGGCTATTTCTACCTTTTACAACAAAATCTGTACATGTTGCACTTACCGGCCCACGGAAAAAAACAAGAGACCTAATTCCCATGTATGGCGTAATTTAATTTTATCCAATCAGAAGTCAGTATATATGCAACTTGCATTGCCCGCGTATGGACCTCCAGCTTTGCCTGCAAGGGGTTTTACCCGTTTTCATCCCGTCCTGGTTAGCTACCCACAAGTCTCAAATTTAACTTACAGTCAACTCTCTCTTAACGGACACTTCTTCAAGACAGACACCTCCCTAAGTTGAATACCTGCTGTCGGTGCCTGTCGTTTTTCAGTCATTTTACTGTTACTATACTCTCCTTAAGACGGGCACTTCACTAAGACGGATAACGGACAGTTCTGAAACCGTCAACGGACACTAGAGAAGTGCGTTATGCAGTGAATAGTACCTCAAAACGGAAATGTAGGTGCCCTACATGACAGTAAACTGCAAGCTTTTTTCAGTAATTTTGCAGTCTTTCCGGGCCAGTTCGCAGAGTGTATGCTGTTACGCTTTTAGACCACTAGCCGTAAACGTTTGCTTGTAATGAACGTTTATTGCACAATAAGAAAAATGATTCCGCTTTTCTGTTACAATACGGCTTAAGGTTTTACTGGTGTCACGTTACGTCGACTGTTGCGAACCTGACTCCGGGCCTTTCCAGGAAGGACAGCCGGTTCCAAAGGTGTCCGTCTTAGAGAAAGCTGACTGTATTATCATTCAAAAAGGGAATCCGGTGTCATGGGAGAAAGTCGGGCAGAGAAAGATCTGTAAAAACGGAAAGGGGACCTGCTTTTGTTTTCGCTGCCTTCCCCAAACTGACAGGGTGGAATTCTTGAACATGAATATAACACTATGAAATTTGACGTGGTGGGAGAACGAACAGTTTCAATGTATATCCTAATCAGCTGAAACGGAGTATTGAAATGGCATCGCCTTAAAACACAGCCCAGTCTACCTCCTACGATGCTTTCTAAACGGAATGCGCAAATCATTTGATTTTCCAATCAAAATTTCCCATGAAAATTTCGATTAGTCTGCAGATACTGTATGCTTTTCTGATTGCCTTTTTTTTTTTTTTTTAAGACATTGACGAATGCACAGAAGGCATCAGCGGTTGCAGTCAATTGTGCAATGACAACGACGGAAGTTTTACGTGTGATTGTAGGGGCGGGTACAGGCTACAAAGCGATAAAAAATCTTGTGCTGGTGAGTATTTTAATCAAATCAAATTATGTGGAGTTAACCTGTCAAATGATCTGCATTAGTCTTATAAGTTAAACTGTGTTGTTTGTAAACATTGTTTTTTTAATTCAAATGTGTCAGCTACTGAAATGAAAGAACCAATTGTCCCATGAGCTAATTTATCCCCGGTTGACAATAGGCGTCAATAGGTGACGTAACGTGAAATACGGCTATGTAATATTCCTGGGGATTACTAGCAGCAATATACCTGCTCATCTCTAATTCTCGTCTTTCTCATTTATTTTCTTTTCCGTTTTAATATATGGACAGACATTGACGAATGTAGCGAGAACTCAGACGCATGCGACAAGTCAACTACCACTTGCAAAAACTCGGTAGGAAGCTACTCTTGCCCATGTCTGTCTGGCTATGAAAGATATAATAAGCATCAGTGCCAAGGTAAATTGTTCTTTTATTTATTCACTTGTTTATTGGTTTATTTATGCCTCTCCCCAACCTAAAATGTTCTTGCGAAGAATTTTGCCTCCATTGTCTGTGCTCTGATTACCGGCCACTGAGGACAAGAAAAGAGTAGGGTGAAATAGCTGTGGGAAACTGGACAATAAAACCCAAAATCAAAAAGAAGTCAAGAGAGATAAAAGAGATAAATATAGGAGTAGTCGCCATACGATATTCGCTGCTGGTTACCCAACCAGTTTCTAATTGCGAACGGCAGGACTTATATTGGGTGCATCAACGATTTTCGCCAGGGGTTGTCGAGATAAGTATTTCTAGTGTTTAATTATAATCAAGTAATTCACCGAAACGCTGATGACAGAGTTCTACAAAAGAAAAAAAAAAGGTTAGTCGACAGGAGGCAGGCAGAAATTCCAAACGCCTTTAGAGCGTGGAAGCATGAACGAGCCATGCTACCACGTCACGTGACACCTTATCAAAAACCCCAAAGGGCATAACAATTTAATAAATTTATCTCATAACTTAGTACCACGTATAATTAGTGATTACTGAAAATAGACAATAACGGTCAGAAAAACAGAGAAAGATTTCCTACGAGGCCTAACGCTTAGTGTGATAATCTTCGCAATATTGCATAAGTAACTCTTGTCTCAAGGTCTCTTGTGATTTTTTAATCACATAAAAGGCAAAAGGCATTTATTTTTTTTCCTTTGTTTCACACAGTATATTCATCAGCAAATACTGTCTTCGGCGTTAAACACATGACTTATAGAAATAAGTCAAAAATTCATGCCATTGGTAACTCTCCATGGTTAAGATGTAAGGGTGTCTTATTACCACTAATTTCTATCCAGTAATCAATTGCGTAATGATCCTCCCATCCGCCCAATAGAGACCTTTAGATTCTAAGACGAGTACGTCAACGAGTACGCTATTTTCTCAATACTAAGTAGTAAGCACGCGTCAGAAACCAGCGTCATTTTAGCGGGAAAACGTGGTAGCCGTCGTCACTCCGACTATGAGTTTTAGCGCGAATGTCGAAGTGGGGAAAATAGTTATCAGATGTTTGAAGTTTTATCATTTTGCGATCGGGAGAGGGTGTAACCTCCTTCACTAAAGGTAACAGTGCTAACTTTTCTAGTGAAAAATGGTAAAATGAAGCTTTCCGGGGAGTCTATATTTTGAGAATACTCGAAAAAACTTTAAGTCAAATCTCGTACTCGTAGTCGTACTCGTCTTAGAATCTAAAGGTCTCTGATCTGTTCTCATCTAAACCAACTCACGTCGATTTAGTATTTCAAGAATATTGTTTCTTCTAATTTCCTCACTCCACCCGTTTTTGCCGCATAGACATCGACGAATGTACGATAAATACCCATCAATGCGTGCTGTACTCTACCTATTGCTATAACACTAATGGAAGTTACGAATGCAAATGCCGCTCAGGATTTGAACCAGATCCCAACTCAATATACCAGTGTAAAGGTAAATGACTTTCAGTTAATATTCGAAGTAGATAGACCTTTTTCCTAATGGGAAGTAATGGGACGTGAATTGAATATAAGACACCGTGAGGCCCCCTTGTAACGAGCGCCAAGTCAACTCGTCGACGGAAAAGAGTATAACTGAAGCAGAAACATTTACACGTTAATGGAGGAAAAGAGGCTGTAGTGGCTCGTGTTCTGTGTTATGTCAAGTTATGTGTTATGTTACGCGTTATATGTTATGTCCATGCTGGTCTTGACTCACGAAGGAACTCGAAGGAAGTGACGCAACTGACTCACAGCTTCAATCAAGTGATTCACAGGTCGATTCAGAAAACGATACGCAATTGGACTGTTCTAAAATAATCGTAGTTTTGTGGTACTGTTCTAGACGCAGCCGGGGAAAAACGTTACAGTACAATCGGAGGGAATTCGTTTAAATGTTAGTAGAGTGGGAAATTGGTCATACTTTTTTAAGTGACCAGGAAGACGAAGCTAGAGCTAACTTTACTTTGTTGGCAGGCGGCAGGACGCTACGTAGTGTTACACTACGTAAGACTCATGTTTCAGTCCCCTTCTGATAATTATTGCACAATCTCTTAATTTGACCTACCGGTCATTATTATCAAAGAACACCATTCCAAATCGCTAGTCTTTATGTTCCTTACTATTCTTCCTCGTTACTTGTTGGCCGGTTGATTGATTAGTGAAAAATAGCATTAGAGGTTTTTCAATGAAAGCTCTCTCTTAAGTGCCTAAAGACAGACCTTTAGAGTACCAAGTTGTGCGCGTGAACCAGCGTCATTTTGGCGCGAAAAGGTGGTAGTTGTCCTCATCATTATTACAGGTTTCAGCGAGAAAGTCGCCGTGGCAGAAAATAGAAATATGTAATCAACGGCTAGAAGTTTTATCATTTTGCGAGCGACCGGGAGAGGGCTTAACATCCTTCAATTAAAATAACCATGCAAACTCTTCTGGTAAAAAAAACAACAACAACAACAACAACAAACAAACAAACAAACAAAACAATAAAGCTTTCCAGGGTGTATATTTTTTTGAGAATACGCTAAAAAGAAAAAAAAAAGTTTATTCTCATCATCGCAGTCGTCCTCGAACTCGAATCTAAAGATCCCTAGTGACTGCCGGTCTAATCTTTTATACATTCATAATTTTACTTCAGATATCAACGAATGCTTGGTGAATAACGGTGGGTGTAGCCACAATTGCACTAACCTGGATGCCACGTTTATCTGCACTTGCCCGACTGGCTATGAACTTGATTCGTCGAAGTTGAACTGTGTTGGTAAGATTTCTTTGTATTTCACATTTTTGCTTCGTCGCACCCTTAATGTACACTGGAGTGAGATTGTAAGGGGCAACCATCTAGGGGCTGATTGAACAAAACTTGGGATTCATCTGGAACCCCCACAGGTTTTGCAGGGTGAATGACATCATCACACAATAGCTAAAGGTTGAAGGAGCATTTCAACTAGTTAAATTTTGTACGAGTGTTTTTAGGCCTAAGTAGAAATTCCCTTAAAGTTAGTCAATCATTTCAGGATCAAATGTCGAAAATAACTTTGGAAGTCGTGCAAAAGCCTTAAAAAAATAGCTAATATTTATAGATAATGATAAGTACTTAAAAATTTGATTGGGACAAAGCTGCTAAAGTCCGATATTCTGGAAGAGAAAGAGACATGAAAAGCCCAATGATTCCTTTATATTAAAATAACTAAACCAAGTCTTAACTATAATTTAGTTTAGGTTAAAAAATAGTGATTTACTTTTTTAAAAAAAGTTTGGCCTAGGCCTCACTAGTTTATTTAAGACTCAATAAAACAGCTGCATATTTATGTCTGTACCTTTATCTAATAGTGCTTTCTTGAAAATAACTAAAAATTATTTCAATTTTAATTCAAAAGACAAAGATGAATGCGCCCTCGCTAACGGTGGATGTCAGCACACGTGTACAAACACTGATGGAAGCTATAAGTGTTCCTGTAACAGTGGATACCAGTTAAAACCTGATGGCTTACGTTGCGAAGGTAGAATTATGATAGTTCTAAATCATGGTCTTCATACAAACTAGCGTATCTTCCTGATTGCCTCGACTTTTGGAAGTATGATTGTGAAGATCATGCAAGACGATCGATATCCCGACAATAATTTTGAGATCCCCCAACTTTACTAATCTAGCTCCCTGTCAATCAAGGGCTTTCGCGTTCTCCCCGATATTCCGTATCGCCCACAATCGCATTAGTGTTCCCATGTGATCGTCTTAATCGCCCGGGCACATTGTGAAGACTACTTCGTTACATTGTCTGCTTCGATTTTTAGGCGCGTAAAATTTACGTGCGTAAGTACGGAAAAATTACGCGACAGTGCAAATCCAGTCCCTGCTGTAATGTTTGGCGTGATTTCTTGTGTTCGTATTATTTACGAATGCACCGTGAAGCAAAAGACCTTTCCCTATTTATGTGTAATCATTTTTCTGTGGTTTTGTCACCTACATGTACTTTGCTTCTGAACTTTTATTCTCGTGCAAACCTAGGTCGATTTGTATTTGCAGTTAAGGTACACTGTAGCTACTTATTACAGGTGACAAATCAGCCTCACCAAGGCTTACATCGTGAGCTTTTGGAATACACGTGACAGATTAACACAGAACGTTTCTGAAGCACACTACATTCTTTTCATTGTGAAAGGTTTGAACCCAGTAGTCATTTCAAAAGTAGGTTGAGTTTGATCGTCCGGGTGAACGAAGTATAATACCATCAACTGACGTGATACAACTCACTTCGACTCTGAAGATGACTACCGCACAGGTTGTCGAAACGTCAGTCGCTGTCAACAACAACAGTCCTACTCAGGACTACTTTCACCCGGACGATCAAACTCAACCTACTTTTGATTCTTTTCATTTTTAGATATTGATGAGTGCACGGATGGTTCGGCCCAGTGTGATCCTCAAAGTACCACCTGCAATAACCTTATTCCATTATACGAGTGCAATTGCAAGGAAGGATACGAGGTCATACCAAACAACAAGTATCAATGCGAACGTAAGGCATAATTACTTTTTCAAATGTAGCGTGGGTCCTGAGCCCGAGTTGGTTCGGATATGCTTAGTATTGTTGATAGGTATTTATTAACTATGACGTTTTGGGCATCTGATGAAAAGTTCATCTTACGTTTGATTTCTGTTAGTATTTTCAGGCAGCGTGCATGGATTCACCGTATGCCAGTGATACGTGGCTTTTTAAATATAATGTATGAAATGAATGGCAGACAACCCTCCCCAAAAACATTTAGCCCCAGACTACTAGCCCCCAATATGAAACACTTATGCTGCTTTAGACAAACAGTTTGTAACTCTCAGAAGGTTTATTCCGCAGAAGACTTTAATTAATTGCCAGGCCGAAAAAAACTTACGTTCAATATTTTATCGATCGTATCCGATCACGTATCGAATATACTTTAGTTTAACGTCTTTCATTTCCCAATCTTACCAAAATTTAACTACCCTAACTAGTACTTGGCATATACTGAAGCTAACTTATCTATTTTATGACTGCAGTATATACTATACCACAACTACAGTCATCAACAGAAGTCCTTGGGATAGTGATGTAATATTCGAAATTTTCTGCAATTTAAAACAGTGAAAACTTTTCGAAAATATCTTGCAGTTCTCCCTTTCCCCACCCTATGCAATATTGGAGCTCGGAAAAACACGCGTGCAAGATTGTTTTTGGAGTGGGGGAGGGGTTGGGTATGTGTAATTTAATGTAAGCCCATGGAAATTTGTCCAAGACTTTAGTCCATCATTGTAACTAACTTATTTTGTGATTGTAAAATATTTGAACAATTTGCGATTGTATCTGTTGAATAACGATTTTACAATGTATGCAAAAAATAGTGGCTTAAGAAATTGTTATGAATCCTGAGGTTGTGTGAAAATTCGTAATGTTCTCCTTCTTCTAGCTAAAAAATGTTCCGCCCTCGTCGAGCCAGCAGGAACCACAGTCTCTCCAAGCAGATGTCTGCAGAACCAAGGCAGTGTCGTCGGTGATGTGTGTACATTCAGTTGCACTGCAGGATATGAACTGCCAAGCAGTGTGAACACTTTAGTGTGTCTCACTACCGGAGGTTGGAATGGCTCCGTAATCAACTGTCAGAGTAAGTAGCCGCGTGAACTTGACATTCATACCTTCCACGCAATATTTTTGAGTGACATCCAGTATAATTCATGATCGTTTCAAGAATTTCGTTCAAGCAGAAGACCACCAGAGGTCAATCACTCTTTGAATTTTCCCCCCGTTCCTTTTAAAGCCAAAGTTGCCTAACAGATTGCAGATAAACTGGGGGAAAGTAAAAGACCAACTCCACTTCAGACTATTATAATCCCGACCACTTCTGTCCTTTCGATCTTTGCCTAAACGAGTCGGTTAAAAATGTACCAAGTGGATGGACGGCGATCTGTAAAGCGTTGGGGACGGGAGGCGCCTTTCATTCGACGCCTTATCCCTGGCACACTTGAAAGTAAGGGCTAGATGGAACCTTGCAAAAAAAAGAAAAAGTGGGAACTGTAACACTTTCCGAAAGGGCACCACAGAATAGGCATGAAGCTCACCACCCCTCTGAATAGCTTGAAATTTTGAAAGTTTTGGCCTATAACGGCTTGGATGCAGAAACTATCATTTAAACAGTTTAACTAGATTTTGACGTTTTTGACTTGACTTGTGATCTTGACTTTCTCTAACAGAAATAAGCTGTCCAAAGCTGACTGCTCCTGCGAATGGTGGTCTCAGTCCAAGCAGTTGCGCAACAGTTGGAAACGTTTTTGACGAAATATGTTATTACACCTGTTCCTCCGGCTATCAGTTGTCTGGGATTTCGCAAAAGAAATGTCAAAGCAATGGACAATGGGACAGTCAGGAGGAACCAACATGCCAGATAGGTAAATAAAAAACACGGGATGAAAAAAATGGATTTGCAGAATTTGCACCTTGCAAATATGTCGCAATTATATAAATACTAAGGAGAAAATATATGGCAAAGATGACAAATGCAACATTTGCCTGGTTATTTACACTCCCTGCTCATTGGTATGCGAATGTTGCATTTACCATCTTTGCCATATTCTTTCTTCTCAATATTTATATATTTGAGACATATTTACAAGAAGCAAATTTGTGCAAATCCATTCAAATCCGTCCAGTCAAAGATCAGGGTGCCAGATAGGTAAATAAAATGCACGGGTAAAACTTCATATCCCGTATATAATTTGTTGTCACATTTTTGTTTTTGTTTAGTTTTTGTTTACTTGTTTGTTTGTTTGTTTTTCAAGTAAAATAACAAGAGAAACATCCACTGAGAAACCATATGCCTAAACTGACAATCACAGCACACAATCTAAGACACAAATCTAGTCACCGGCCGACATTAAACTCGGATCGAGTGAAAAACTCTTAATTTATTTATTATTTAATTTATTTATTTGTAAATATAATTTAGATCTGTAATTATTACAATGTAACTTAGTTCAAACTTGGAAGTTCTGCATCATAAGATATGTAGGTTTTTTTATGTTGTGAATTAATAAATATCAAAAGTATATAACTGATTTAATAAAGGTTGCTTTGGGCGTTGGGAATTGTGCATTGGGAAGCTATTGTTGGGTGGTCACTCAATAAATCATTGCATTGTTCCATATGCCCAATGCCCAATTGCCAATGACCAATTACCAAAGCAACCTTTTTGATTGAGCTGTATACACACTCAGTGCTCTTGGTTATTCAAGCAATCTGATTGGCTCGCTATCTCGGACTATGACCTTATATTCACCGCGCTAGGTGACAAATATAAAGCAAAAGAAAAAGTTATCGTTTGTCGTAAAATCAGTTTTTTGTGAAAGTTTCACAGTAAAACCTTTTTGAAAATACAAGAATTTGCTAGTGTTGATGATTCTGAAGGTAAGAAAAGACTTCATGGTGTTTGAATGGCGTGATTTATTGTGAAGTGATTTACTGTAGCTGAGCAAAATTAACGAGGCTGCTTTGTCACTGTTTAGTGAACTCGGGACTTCCCCACAAGACAAATTTTGCCAATAAATAGAAGTTAATTTTTGGAGAAAAAGGAAGGCAAATATTTTCGAAAATCGTACGTGTCAGCAAGTTTTAAACAAGGCAAAGAACAGTGCAGATAGACAACACTCACCTCGATCGTGGCCGCTATTGAAAGCATTTGCAAGAAGCAACAACAACAACAACAAAATTTCTCATTCACGGGGGGTTGACGGAAAGAAATAAAGCTCCACGTTTCTTCTTAGAGTGAATAGTAATTTAAGCTTTCGACATTTTCTTTTAAATTATTGATGCTAAAGCTTACAAAATGATTAAAACTATGATTTGCCATGTTTGAAGATACTGTAAAGATCTAACTTTTGCGCATCTTCTGTTTACGGCTACATGTTTACGCATGAATTCATCCGTTAATCAAACTAATCGTTTTTAATGGTTGAAAAATCCCCTCGACCTCCTCTCGGGAATTATTCAACAATACTAACTGAGCCTGAGGTGAATAGTTGTTAATTGTTGTTGTTGTTGTTATTGTTATTATTATTGTTATTATTATTATCCCATCTCCCGAAAATCAACAGTTGACTGTAAAAGAGACCAATGACGTCACGCCAAGCTCACCCGTTTTAACACTACAGAGTTGATGAAAATGTTGGAAAATGTCAAAGACGAAAAACCCGCAATATTACCTAAAAAGAACATAAAAAGCCATAATTCTCCTCAAAGGATGACGACTATTATAAAGTAATATTAAAAAAGTAATAGTAGCGGGGCTCCCGCGCGCGCGAAGCGCGCGTGGGACAGAGCCCCATACCCATGGAATATGGTCAACCTCTTTTCGTTTGGTTGTCACGTGATTGACCGAGCGTACGTACGTACG
>BOPM01001062.1:63938-85476 GCA_022179025.1 Porites australiensis | reverse complement strand
GGATGCAGTGCTAATATACAGGGTGGTGCATTGTACCTGATTTATGATACCAATACGCAAATTAGCCTGAATAAAAGCCGTTTTATCTCTAACGGTATGGAATTCGGGTTCGGAGGTGGGGCTATCTGGGTTTACAATTCAAAATCTGAACAGGATTTGAACGGGAACACCAGCCAAATGACTTTAGAGTACTGTACGTTCCTAAAGAATCATGCTCGTCAAGGTGGTGCTTTATGGCTGTCCCTGAATGTTCCAAGTCTCCTCGTGTTCAGGCACGTCATTATGGAAAACAACAGAGCTACTGAAAAATTTGGAGGTGCTGCCGTTATCTACGACAGTAGTATTCAAGTGCAAAACTCGCGATTTTCTAATAACTTTGCAGGTTATGGTGGTGCGTTTTGGATAATCGGTGATGTAAATAGTCTTCAAGTTATGAATTCTGTTTTTGAGAACAATTTTGCTGCAAGCTACTCTGGGGGAGCATTTCTGATTCAAACGGGGCTGGTTTTCCTCTCCATCTCTATAATTAACTCTACTTTTAACAACTGCTCAGCCACACACAATGCTGGTGCTGTCAATCTTGTTACAGGTAACACCATAACGGTAAGTATCTTTATTAAAATGTCTCGTTTCCAAAACAATTACTGTTCTTCTGGGAGTGGAGGAGCCCTAAGACTGTCTTCGTCGTCTTCGTATGGACACACAGGTATTAAGGTTCAAGAATGTAGTAAGAGTAATACGAAAATACAAAAAAAAGATGGTTCCAAAGAAGACACTCACCTTTTCATCGAAGACTCCGTCTTTGAAAGAAATACTGCACCATTTGGAGGTGCTATATATTTGGGTGTTGGAAAAGCAGCATTTTATAATTGTTCTTTCATTGATAACTTTGCTAGATTGCGAAGTGGACATATTCACTCAGTCTTTGGTTTAGCAAGCTTAACAATACAAGACACCCTCTTTAGACAGATAATGAATGAATTTAAAAGGCATAAGATTATTTTAACAGATACTTCGTTTCTTGAAGCGGAAAACATCTTAAGTCTTAAGTTATATAATACCACAGTAGATGTTAGACCTTATGGCAGTACCAGCCCCTTCATACTGATAAAAAATGGAAAGCTGATAGACTTGGGAACCAACAACTTAACGAATTATAATTGTCCTGTTGGGAGCAGGCTGGACATTCTAAACATAACAGATGAGTCAGACTCGCTCAGTACTTGGCAGTTTAGCTGTTCAGCCTGTAAAGGCAATTCCTACAGTCTACAGCGTGGTCGTGCTGTTGGATCTCATGTGGTACCAGGATTTCAGTGTCTTCCATGCCCGTTTGGAGCAAACTGTTCTCAAAATATAATCGCTAAACCAAACTTTTGGGGTTTTCAAGAACAGCGTACTCCGCCAAAGCTTAAGTTTACCATGTGTCCTCTGGGTTACTGTCGCCCACCTGACATAAGAGATTTCCCTAAATATAATGGTTGCCAGGGTAACCGTTCTGGTGAATTATGTGGACAGTGTAGTGACGGTTACTCAGAGACACTTTTTTCTACAAACTGCAGACCCTCACAAGAGTGTAATGATAACTGGTTTTGGCCAGTTGCGTTGCTTTATGTATTGGTTATGGCTTTTTATTTCACGTTTAAGCCTCCTATTGTCCCCTGGATGAAACGTCAAGTCCTCTGGTTTAAAACGCGCGACACAACAGACGAGGAGAACGAGTTTCACAGAGGTTATCTTAAGATTATTTTCTACTTTTATCAGGCAGCAAACCTTTTGCTCGTCTCCAGTACGTCACTGCGTATTTTGAGAACAATGTTTGCGGAGATTCTTGTTGGACTTTTCAATTTTCAACTAAGAGTTTCATCGGGTGGATTGATTTGTCCCGTTCCTGGGATCACTGTGGTAACTAAGCAGTTATTTTCTGTTTCACACGTGTTTGGCACATGTCTGATGATTGGCATTATTTATGTTGTTCACTGGGGAGTTCAGAAGTTTCGAGGTCGAGAAGCACCATTTGCTGGCCCTTATATTGGAGGTATTTTACAAACCATGTTGCTTGGATACACAACTCTTGCTTCTGTCAGTTTTGACCTGCTACGATGTGTTCCCATTGGTTCAGAGAAGCGGATGTTTTATGATGGAAACGTGGAGTGTTTTCAGTGGTGGCAGTACATGTTGATTGTTTTTGTTTGCGCATTCTTTGTACCTTTCGTACTTGTTTTGTTTTGGGGCAGTTTTAAACTTTACAACCAAACACTTTCTGGGGAAAAATTGGTGTTGGCCTGTTTTATTCCTTTACCATCTTTGGTTTATTGGGCTTTCATCTCTTTAATTGAAAGAAGAAAACATGGAGACAACAAAGAAACACTGGTTTCAACCAATGCAGGAAACGATGACACGCCCTCCATCAACATCACTGTCAATTCTATAAAGAGAGTTCTTTATGACTCTTTCAAGAGACCAGAAGTTGGCGGAAAACTGTCTTTAGGATGGGAAAGTGTTATGATCGGACGCCGGTTGATTTTGGTTGTGTTGAAAGCTTTTGTCAGTGATCCTATGTCTCGTCTTCTTGTCATGATTTTCTTTTGTGTCTTGTTCTTTCATCATCACTCTATGATTCAGCCATTTCGTGACAGTTTGGCCAACAGGGTGGAAACAATTTCGTTGCTATTTCTTACTGTTCTTGCAATTCTCAACATGTTTTTTGCCTCTTTTCTGTCGTTGGCTGCAACATCAGACGCTTATTTGAGTTCTTGGTGGGATGGCTGTCAAGTTTTACAAGTCATTATTCTCTGTGCTGTACCTACGCTATTTTGCCTTCTTGTGGTTGCGGCTGTTTTATCGCAGCTGAGTCGCCTCATCATCGTGGCTGGGCGCTTTTTGCGCAAATTTATGTGGATCTGTCTTAGCATGTGCGATGGAGATCAGAACGATGAAAGAAGACCATTAAGGCTTGTGACCTAATCACCATATTCCTTTACTGCAGACCGCACTCCTCCTGTTTTCCTCCTCCTGCAAATATGAACAGCAAGAAATTTCGCAAAGGGACGAGGACAATGCTGTTTTAGGTCAATTCTGTGCTGAAGCAGGAGCCCATAACCAGGGGCGAACAACTCTCATACTATGCCTATTTCACGGCGTTTTTACATACCAGTTTAGGGCACTTTCTCCCGCGAAAATATAATCTCCACCATATGTCCATGAGGGTATTCGAAGTATAAAATTTCAAAACGGAAATTTAAACGTTACTAAAAGGCAAAAAATATAATTTTTAAGTCTGTAGGTTTTGCTGACTGGTTTGTGGAATTTAAAGGATATTCAAAATTCGCGCCAAAACCGTTCTAAAAATAAACTGGTCCGTGAAAACGCCGTGACACGAGGACATGTAAGTTGCTCGCTCCGGGTTATGGGCTCCTGGCTGAAGTTATTGTTTAGTACCTTTACCCGCCAAACACGAAATGCTACTGTAGAGTTATGAACAAGATGTCCGTCAAATTCATCAGGATAACTAACCATAATAATTTTGGTGATTGTTGTAGGGATAGCATTGAAATTTGGAAAAACTGGCTCAACTGTTTTCAAGTTTCAATCTATGTTCATGTTTGCCATCGGTATTAACAAACGACGGAAACAGTTTCAATGCCTACACATATAGTCTTAAATAGCAAAACTGGACCATTACGTTTGGAATTCAGATGATACGAAGACACGTTTTGGCTTTTTTAAAGGATATCATATAGTGTGACGTAGCTCCTTTACTGCGCTTTTCACAAACACGCGAACGTCCAAAAGCCGACTTCCCAATTACGTTTTTCGCTGCCGTCAATCATAATTACGATCACAACCAACGAAACACAGAAGCGCACAAAACGGATCGAAATCCACCAATCACAGATCACAAACCATGTCCTTTTGAACCCGTTTAAGTAAAGTTCTGTTTCCTAAGAGGTCCGCCAAGATGATGACGGCAGCGAAAAACGCAAACGTGAGTTGGCTTTTGAACTTTAGAGTTGGTGTGTTTTTGAAAAGCGCAGTAATCTAAGCGTGTAGTCCCTTAAATCAACAGAAAATCCACCATCCTTTGATTAGAGATCTGCAATGAAACCAAAAGTTACCATACTCCAAAAATCCCGGGGGGTTACTTCCTTATAAGAGGTTAATGGGGATGTGTCGCTTGATGAGGTCGCATTTTCACGACTGGATTGACTATAGTGGGGTCGCATTTTCAATAGAGTTACTAGAACGGGGTCGCACATTTTCTGATTTTTGGGGTAAGACAGTTCTTCATATTTACGATTAGCAAACGTACCAGAATTTTTGTACTGTAGGTGAAAAGTAAACTGTTCTTCATTCAATATAAGGTAGATACATAAATCGAAAGAGACTAAGTATCGATCGCGAAAATTACATATTTTCCCAAAAGTGACTAAGATGGGGTCTTTAATTGGCCACAGAGAAGACTATAATGTAGTAGAGACTCTAAGAGCTCAGCGGAACTTACCCAGCAAAAATTAACCCAAATACCCCCTCCCCCCGAGGGCCAAAATTCTGGCAAATATTTTTATCGCACTAGGTAACAAAGGCATTATATTACATTAAATCACATTCAAATGTATGTATTTATATCTATCTAAAACACAGGCGCTCTTTTGTTTATAAGCCGTTTTGATCAGGTAATGTATAGTTGGGTTATTTAGTAGGGTCCTTTGGCATCAGGTTTTTCGTGGGAAACGCCAAACCGCAAACCGCAAAATGTCACTTGACCATGGCCTTGCGGTCACGTTTGCAGTTTGCAGTTCACGTTTGAACCGCAGGAAGGGCTTCCAGCGGTAAGTGATTTACGGCAAGGCTTTTTGCCACAAAAAATTGTACAGCCTCGTGTTTAAAGGTGTGAACTAGCTTTTTGTATCCGTTTGCGATGTGTTTGTCGGATTTTTGATCTCGAATTAATGAATTATTGCCGAGTTTTGGGCGATTAAAGTGATGCACTTCGACTTGATGAAAACAACATGGCGGCCCTAAACAATGAACGCGTAGTTCAAATCAACTCTATATTCCTTTCTGCCCTACTAACAAAGGAAAGTATTCTGTTCCAATCCAGAGTTAATTTTTTTTCTATCTTGTTTCTGAATTCATAACTTAACTCAGTCTCTGTTTGGTTCCTATTTTTAACGTATCACTCCGCGAATATCATTTTATTTTGCTTATCTCTGTTAGACTGGGGAGCCCAGGCTTCATAAAGCCGTCTGGTTTCTTCTGGGCTCCCTTGCAACCTTACAATTCCTATATGTATTCTTGTATTGTATTGTATTTTGGCTAAATAAAAATCAACTGTACTGAACTGAACTGAACGCCTTGTTAAAGTTTGAAATCTCGGCAACGCGAAACTGCAAACGCGTAACTGCGGTTTGCGGTTTGCGGTTTACCTGATGCTAAAGGTCTCTAGTGACTCTTTCTAAACCGAGAAGAGTGTCCTAAGTGTTAGATACCGGTATACCGGTGCTATGTTTGAAACCAACTTTCTAGTGTAGTAAAATTAGTGAAGTTGTACTGATCTTTTAAGAGGAACATTTGGGTCATACATCTTTCTTTTAGTATTTGCCCGTAATTCTAGTTCGTTTTTTCTGTCGTAGCTTAAGTATAGAGCCAGGACGGGTGTCTAGAAAACGACGACCTAGAAAACGACGACCTAGAAAGCAATGAGAAAAAAAGAAACAACAAACTGATCCCCACGGCAAAGACAAGAAGAAAAAGTAACGTAAAATACGAATGAAAATACGAAATGTATATATTTCGGTTTGAAACACAAACGTTTCTCGAATAGAGTACACTCCTTTTAAGAATTTAAAACTGAAGCCGATTAATTGTTTTTTTTTCTTAATCACTTGGAAAATAAACTGGCGTAAGCAGACACTCGCATACGTACAAAAAACATGACAAGTACCTTATTCTCTTTTATTTTCGCGGGACTTAAATTTCGCGATCGCGGAGAAAAATTGTGTTTGCAGGGAATTTAATTTCGCGGAATTGACGATTAAGTTACTTTATTTTTTTCTTTTTTACAAAAATTGTACGGCAATCAACAATTGAAACAAAACCAATATGCTGTCCCTTAGCGGCAGCTGTATTCCTCTGAGATGTTCGCACGAACGAAACAATATCTACGATCGTTACGCAATCGCAGCTAACAAACGGCTCCGTGGTTGCTTGGCCGATTCGATTATAAGCCATTTGCCCAGAGAGCAGTCTAGAGCTACTCGCTTTTTATTATTGTGAGGTGGGATGGTTCATCCTAAAGTTACTGATGAAAACTATCGTTGATCGCCATTGATTCAGGGAGGTCTGGAAATTCCTGTTGAGGTGATATGTGAAGTGGACCGAATACACCAAGGAACAGGGCAATAATGGAAAGATACAAGACACTCGTAACTACACACTACAAGGAGCCTGGACAGGATGGTCAATTTGACGACTGTACAAAGGATGTATTGGAGGAACTGTGCGAAGATGATTACCCAGATGCCGAAGAAGAACTTGAGGCGAATCTTGACACTGATTAACATCTAAAGTTTATAGATGATAGCTCCTTGTACTAACACCTTGTGTTAAAAATTGTTTAGGACCCTTGAAAACACAAATACATGATTTTTCTATGTCCATTAAATTTCGCGAGATCAAAGTTCGCGGTCGTTATTTTTCGCGGGTCTTTAAGTTCGCGAATTTTTTAAAATCGCGAAAATCGCGAATTTAAGAACCCGCGAAAATAAAGGAGAATAAGGTAAGGGTTTAAAAACAGTCTATCAATAATTTGAATAGATGACAAACATGAAATGATCTCGGTAATTATTGGCTCAAAATTAATAAGGCGCCACCAACATAGGTTCAGTTAGAATGTCATACATGTACGGCATCTGTTGCGTACCATTTTTTTTTTTCGAAAAACCGCTTGTCAAAAATACTTTTTTCAAATCCTTTCCCAAAAAAACGCACAGATTAGGAATTTCAAAAATCCGGATTTGGATTTGATCTGAAGAATCCACCTGAGTGTAGAATTTATGGATTCATGATCCGTTTTCGGATTTACCCCAAAAATCGCGAAATCCGTTTTTGGATTCGGATATACGGATTTGGACTTTCCCCCAAAAATGCACCCGTACTTCACGTATACGACAAACGGCAAACCTCAGATTCAAGTTAAGAATTTCTCAAAATAGAAAATCTCAGATAAAACCAGCTCAAAGCAATTCTTATGGATAAAAAATTGCGTGAAACTACTAATTTAGGTGTAGAAACTAATGAACAGTAAACGACAAGTAAGGAGGAAACTTGTTCACGTGGTACAAATTCGTTTTTGCCGTTAATTTGACGTAAACATGATGCTTACCATCTCAAGTAACGTCTGCGAAGCAGCGCCGAGATCCCTCTTCTGGGCACCCAGTGGACTCAACGAATTACCGGAAGTGCGTGTCGTATCTCCTTTCATCCTGATGGGCAAACCGACACTTGCTTTTTTTAACAGGCCAATCATGGCGCGTACTCAAATTCTGGTAAACAGGCGGGAAATCAGAACCAGCATTTCGGCGCTGTTTCGCAGACGGACTTAACCAGAGTTTAGTTTCGTCTGTTGCTCAGGCCTAGAGTGTTTCCCTTTTGTATGAGTGATTATCATTTTAATGGTGTCGTGACATGAGTGGTAGAACTTGTCAACAATCAATTAAAGTAATAAGAATCGTAAGAATATTTGGTGCTCCATAAGTCTCCGCAGAAATAAAAGAAAGTTCTCGACGAGCTCTATCTAATCATACAAACATGGAAAATTTCGAAAAGTCATCGATTTTTACCAATATTATCTTAACCTGACTACCTACATTTGTTTAACCATTTAAGTCTCAAGAGTGACAAAAACCAATTTTCTAGACGTTTCTGGGAAACTGCCCACCTACCCCTCCCCTAAGCCAACATTTTGAATGAATTAATTAATTAAGTGAGAAGCAAGTGTTAATGTTGGCTTAGGGGAAGGGTAACTGGGCAGTTTCCCAGAAACGTATAATGATCCACAATATCAATACATCATCAAGAGAGAAGGTTGTGAGAATTAATAAAGTAATCACCTGAGGGAAAATGCTTTGATATTTTATCAAATTCTCTCAACTTATTCTTTATGGAAATGTATAGAGACCAGTTTGAAGAATTTGAAAGTGGATAGTGGGGCTCAAAGGGTCAACGGTTTACTGCGATTACAATTGTTAAAGATCAAGACTCTTGAGCGGGTTTTTACGAAAAAACCCGACATTAAAAGACGAACCAATAAGATGTTGTTATATTTGAAAATAGCACTTTGGTTGATGAATACAACAATCGAGTCAGTAGAGAACCGCAACAGAAACACAGAAGCTGACATTATGAATTCGCCCACAATTTATCGCAAATAACAAACTATTACAAAAATAAATTTTATATATCATAATGCGAGTTTGAAACTGTAAGTTCAGTGAAGGTTACTAAACATTTAATGAGTGAGGATGAGTATCATCACGGCCTCGGCGGATAACACCCTCCGAGATCTCCATAATTCTTATGATACGAAAGCCAAATTCAGTAATTGTTTTATAATTCATTCAAAATAATTCCTAGTTTTAAAACATAGCTGAAACATGCTTACCTCCACCGATGTTAAGTTCATCTTCGATAGTGCACGTTTAGGGTAGTTCAGCTCGCAAATATTCTCCAAATAGCAGATATCACCGTTCGAGTTGTCTTCTTGCTGTTCTTCCCATATTTTTAGCTGTTATTTTGCTTAGTTCTTACTCTTGAAACGAGTGAAATTTCCTCCATTTTTATTTTCACAACCAAAACAACTCAACCTCGTCCCCAGGTCTTCTCGGTTAACGGTGCATTAACCTGCAGCCGTGTCGCACTTTTGACGTCATCGGTTGATTAATCGCAAAATTCTTCCAAATTTGTTCATCTGAAGGTGGTTGTGGTGAATTGTGCGTGTGCTTTTAGCCAATCAGGAACGGAGAAATATTTTGAAATAATAATTTTTATTAAGCGGACACCTCTACTGATTAAGTGGTCACCATTTAATGTCCCTCACAGGGAGCAAAGGTGACGCAGTGGTGGCAGCACCGCCTCCAACCATTGTGGCCCGGTTGGAATCCTGTTGCACCGTACACGACATATCTGGGTTGAGTTTGTTGTTGGTTCTCTCCCTTCCTCCGAAAGGGTTTTCTTCGGGTACTCCGATACTTCCCCTTTCCTTTAAAAAGCCAACACCTCAGGGGCGGATCTAGGGGGAGGGTGTAGGGGGTGCGCACCCCCCCTGCTACAACTGGTATTCTGCAAAAAAAAAAAAACTATGTGGTTTATTGGTGTTGAAGTAGAGCAAGAGACGAGTGCACCCCCTCCTAAAAAAATCCTGGATCCGCCCCTGCACTTTCAAATGCCAATTCGATCTGGAACGCACGGACACGTTTCAACGAGTTCATAAGAACTCCTAAGTGCTTCGTGGGTAAACAAAAAACAAACAAACATGAAACAAACAAATTACAATGTCTGTTTATAGAGGTTTCACTGATTTACTGGCCAAGATGGTACTCTATGTACTTCTATAAAAGTGCATTATATTTGCATTTTCGTATTTGCTAATAGAGACCTGAAGATTGGGAGCCTAGGACGAGAATTAGTTTAAAGTTTTTTCGCGTATTCTCAAAAAATAGACACCCTAGAAGGTTTCATTGTCCTTTTCTTGACCAGAAAAGTTATTAAAGCATGTTTTATTTTTTATTGAAGGAGGTTAAGCCGTCTCCCGATTGCAAAATGATAAAACGCCTAGCATTTGACAACTTGTTTCTGCCACTACGAAATTCGCTAAAGCCGTAGTAGAATGACGACGGCTATCACGTTTTCCCGCCAAAATGACACTGGTTCACGCACGCACACTATTTAGTACTGAGAAAATCTCGTACTCATGGTCGCCCTCGTCTTACAATCTTAAGGTCTCTAATTATATCATTTGTGACAACAATGGCACTGAATACTTAGCTCTAGGAAATTTGGATCTTCATTGCAATAAATATAATACACTGCATTGCAATGCAATAAAATATTTTTATTTAACCATGTAGACCCCAAAGTTATGAGTATTTTCAGTCATAGGTCATATAAATTGTAGCAGTTATCAAATTTATAAATACAATGCCAACTGTTTCAGAAAATAAGAAATATCTTAAGCCGTTAAATCTGTACATTAAATTACTTGGTCACACACCAAACACTATTCTACAAAAATATGCCTCTGTAAAATCCCAGAGGGGATGTTACTAAAACGGGGAAAGGGGAACGGGAGCGAGCACAGGGGACAGAAAAATAAAAAGTGGGAACAAATCCGGCCAAACGTTCCTCGTGTTCTTTGTATTCCGCTCTCCGTTTTAGTAACATCCCCTCTGCGTGGCTCGTCTGTCGCGTAGTTGGGGCGTATAAAACAAACCAACTACGCGACTGATAAGCCACACGAACGACTTCGTAAACGCCAAAAGCCATGCAAGAGGAAAACCTCTGCTCGCAGGGCACATAATGATGTCCATGTTCTACATTCTTTCTGTGTTATTGATGTCGCTTTTTAATTAAACAAAGAAAAAGAGTGAAAAAATGAATCACAATAAGCAAATTTCAGGAAATAAGCGCCTCCCTCGAATAAGGTTACAGAAAAGCTATGGAAAATTTGATTAGCGACGCGGAGCTCTTCCGGGTAAATAAGGTACCGTAGAGTTTTCAATGACCCAAAAGCAAGGAGGGTTTGGAAGACGGGGGGATTCTGGGAGATTTTCCTCGCGCCGCCTTCCATTATGGTTCATGGGATGTCCAAAGGAAAGCCAAACTCGTTCCCAGCGTCCTCTCCTACTCGTCCCCAGGAGCGAGAAAGTGGGTCGAGTAGGAGAGGATCCTGGGAACGAGGTTGTAGGTAAGCAAAACTGATTGCACTTGTTTAATAAATACAGTTATTACTATAATGTAATTAATATATTAAATGCGACGTTTTTCTCAGCCGATTATAATTGCATTTTCAGAGAGATAGCTGCATGTTTGTCTGCGTATTGAATGAGTAAGCGCTGTTTTTGTATATTACACCATTTACTGTCAAAGCTATTTTCACTTTTCACTTCGATAGACCGAGACAAGGATGCTAACGGGGAGAAAATAAACGAAAATTTGTGCACCAACCGAAGTGAAAAAAACTTTGATAGTTCATTGGGAAAGAAATACGCCAACCGAAAACAGATTAACAATTGCTGAGCACAACATTCTATGGTTCAAAAGGAGAAAAAAGGCTTATTCAATAGGAAATTACGAAGAAGGGAAGCCAATTTTTTAGGCAAAGAAGTAATATCATGTTTTGCACTGATGTATAGAGATAGACTAGGGTTAGTAAGCACTGACTTAAAATGATTAGCTTTCATATATACTGTTTCGGAAACTCCTTATGATAGAAAAACTATATAATAACGGCATTTGGTACTGATGATTGCTCCTTTAGTGTAGTGGTTATGATAGGTAGTATACCGGTTCAAAGCTTCCTTGATTATCAGAGATCTTAGAAAAGGTTTTCCTTTTATTCTTGTTAAGTGAATGTTGGACAAATGTTAAGACTGTTTGAACGGGCTGGCGCACTTACATTCTACCAATTGACCAATTCCCAAAACTCATTGCGCACGTTTAGTCGTCATCCTCGCCTTCTTCTTCCTCTTCTACAGATATCCCGTGATGCTTCATGAGCGCCTTCATCATGGCCTCCAGTTGGGTGGTATGATCTAACACAGCTTTGAGTTTTGATTTTAGGGTCATTACTTCGTCTTTTAAAGCCTCCTGATGATTCTGTAGCTTTTCAATTGGAGTCTGATAAAAATATATAGATAAATAAAAAAAAAAAACGTTGACAGACGTTCCTGAAAGGTGTTTTCTTTTGTATAGCAATGCCTTGTAATCCAAAGTAAATTGAAATACTAGCAAAGAGAAGGGCGATACTAAGCTATACAAGGCCTCAAGGATTGGCTTAGAAAACAATAAAAAACAGTAACAATGGACTATTGCTGTAAAAATACATAAAGAGGCTGTGTCACGGCTACCTGGTTCATTTTGTTAATGATAGAGACTTAACCATCAGGTTTTTCATGGTTAACGGCAAACCTGAGAAGATCACGTGACCACAGTCTTGAAAGGCAGCAAGAGCTTCCAGCGGGAAGCGATTTTTGGCAAAAAATTTGTACAGCCTCACGTTTAAAGGCAAAAGATAGGTTCCTACACCCGCTTGTGATGTGCTAGTTAGATGTTTGAACTCAAATCAACGAATTCTTGATATTTTTCAGGCGATTAAAGTGAAGCACCCCGACTTGACGAAAAACAACGTGGTGCCACCAAACAACGAACACTTGGTTAAAATTCGAAGTACTGTCAACGTGAAACTGCAAACGCGTAACCGCAAACTGCCGTTCGCGGTTTGCAGTTTCCAAAGAAAAACCTATGCTAAAGGTCTCTAATGCCATTTACGCTTCCTAACCGCAACTGATATAGCTCCCGGGGTCATTATTGCACGCCAGCCTCACTATCACTACCATATCAGAGGAAATAAAGCGTATAATCGCTAACCTTTTCTGGGTTCATTGCCTCGTTAATTGCTCTTGCAGGACTGACATTCTGGTTCCAAAATGACCATATTGTCCAGTATCTGTTAGCATTTGGATAAACTACTTCTTGAGTTGTGGCAAACCGTTGTCTCAGCATTGCAGGAAGAGCTTTCTCTACATCTAAAGCAAGGTCAACCTACACAAAAATGGGACACTTACTTCTTAAAACCAACCTGATTACAGGATAAAATTCCCCCAGAAATAATCAAACAGCTCTATCTGCGTTGTGTGTCAGTAGCACATAACGCCGACAACAATATGGATTGATTTAAATAATTCATATGTAGACATATGTGTACACGGAAAACTAATTTTCAAGAAAACAATTTGCCTTAGATGAATTCCAGGGAGCAATTGTGGTACTTGGCAACTGGAAATTCGTGTTAAAGTAAGGTGACAATGTCTTTAGTCATTAGTCTATCAGTAATACTTGAAAACTAGCGATTTCATTCTACACTTGTTTTCTCTGGGCAGGGCTAACGCACAACGTTCCGTCAAAGCACCAAAGGTGAAACCGTCAATGTCTAAAACCTTATAAAATAAAACCAAAACCTAGTGAAAAGGTACAATTGGCAGAAAAAAAAAATTGCCTGAAATTCAGTAACCGAAAAACTAAAATTTAACCCCAGAATGCGAGAAACCTTTTGACACAGAACTAAAATTTAACATTTTTTCCAGAGAAGCATGCCCTCGGACCCTCTAGATTCTTCCGCTAGAAGAGAACCCATTAAACAAAAATTAACAGGCCATTTTACCTTAAGAGGGCAAAAAATATGACTGTTCCTCAAGGGTGAAAAGTTATCTTTAATTGTCAAAGAGGAAAAGAAAAAATAGTTTCACATTTATCCAACCTCCCCACCACCACCCCTCGTTCCAATAAACAATGCACACTCTGTAGCTGGCAAGTTGTGGTTAACATAAAAGCATTGTTTGTCAGTTACTGTGTGTTGCATTGACAAACCTGCATGGCCAGTCTTTTGAGCACTGCTTTCTCTTGCACACCTTTGATATCGTCTACAGCCAGACCAACCTATGGTTAACAATTAAAAACGCCCAGATTTGGTGGCTACTTATTGGAGATAACCGCTTATGAGAGGTTCTGACTATAGAGCTTTCACTGGAACAACTGATTTCCGGGATTCCGGATTCGGGTTTTTAAAGCAAAATGGGGCGATATTCGGGTTGCAAGTATTCACAGTATGGAGGATAGCAATAATAACCATCGGGGGATTACGGGATTTAGCTACAATTTGGGTTAGGATAACGGGACTGACGAACCCTATTAGGCAATCTCCGATTAGACTATTCTGAATGGGCGTCGTTTACGCGGAAAGGTCACTCACAAGAAGAAAGCACGGACCAAGGTTCAACTCTTGTACTTTAAAAATAGGGAATAAGCCATTTCAATCAACTTTAATTGGAAACAAACGCAAAAGAATGAGTTTTTTTTTAAAAAAAACAAATGCTATCATTTTAGGGAAGAACATCACTCCATTTTAAGGTACTTTTCCAACAGCACTGTATTTGTCTGTGCCAAACTAGGATGACGAGTTTCGCATCACGTGATTACACTTCCCTTTTGCACTCAATCTCGCAAGAAATGGGCCATTACCGACTTGCCCCAGCCTCTGTTTCAAAGCGAGGCCAAGTGTGAAGCCATTAAAACGAAAATATTTTGTTATTATCAAGCAACAGACCTCTTTAGTTTGTATGTTTTGTTTTCTCAATACAGACCTGTCATAATACTCTAGCATACAAGCTAAAGAGGACTATTGAAACTCACTTTCACGAGAAAGGTTTTGCACTTTGGGAGAATTTTTGGAATTTGGAAATGGTCTTTTCACCGTACAATTTGCAACTCGTATCATCTAGATCGTCTCCTTCTTTCCCGACAGTCACTTACCAATAAATTCATAATGATAATGCAGTTGGTGACGAGGAAGGCTACGTACAGTATCCATGTGACCGGGGGTACCACGTTTTCATTGTATACTGTATCGTATTCATATTCTCCCAGCATTCCCATTGTTGTCTTTAGCATGGCTCTGCCAGGAGTGGAGTACGGGACCTACAGATGGAAAACGAGCATCTTTCAGTCGGATCAATTGAGGTTTTTGGATGACTGATTACCTACCCCTCCCCTAAGTCAAAATTAACACTTACTTCCCCCTCAGGGCAAAATTGTGACTTAAGGGAAGGGTTACTCTAAAGAGGCTGTGTCACTGCTACCTGGTTCATTTTTGTTAATGATAGAGGCTTAAGCATCTGGGTTTTCATGGTTAACGGCAAAGGGCAAACCTGAGATTGTCACGTGACCACAGTCTTGAAAGGCAGGAAGAGCTCCCAGCGGGAAGTGATTAATGGCAAGGTTTTTTTGCCATTAAAAATTGTACAGCCTCACGTTTAAAGGCAAGAGGTAGGTTCCTACACTCGCTTGTGATGTGCCAGTTAGATGTTTGAACTCAAATCAATGAATTCTTGATACTTTTCAGGCGATTAAAGTGTAGCACCGCGACTTGACGAAAAACAACGTGGTGCCACCAAAAAACGAACGCTTTGTTAAAATTCGTAGTACTGTCAACGCGAAACTGCAAACGCGTAACCGCAAACTGCCGTTCGCGGTTTGCAGTTTCCAAAGAAAAACCTGATGCTAAAGGTCTCTAATGCCATTTACGCTTTCTAACCGCAACTGATATAGCTCCCGAGGTCATTATTGCAGGCAAGCCTCACTATCACTACCATATCAGAGGAAATAAAGCGTATAATTGCTAACCTTTTCTGGGTTCATTGCCTCGTTAATTGCTCTTGCAGGACTGACATTCTGGTTCCAAAATGACCATATTGTCCAGTATCTGTTAGCATTTGGATAAACTACTTCTTGAGTTGTGGCAAACCGTTGTCTCAACATTGCAGGAAGAGCTTTCTCTACATCTAAAGCAAGGTCAACCTACACAAAAATGGGACATTTACTTTTCAAAAACTGCTTACAGGATAAAATTTCCCCAGAAATAATCAAACAGTCCTATCTACGTCGTGTGTTAGTAGCACATAACGCCGAGAACAATATGTAATGATTTAAATAATTCGTATGTAGACATATGTGTACACGGAAAAGTAATTTTCAAGAAAACACTTTGCCTTAGATGAATTCCAGGGAGCAATTGTGGTACTTGGCAACTGGAAATTCGTGTTAAAGTAAGGTGACGATGTCTTTAGTCATTAGTCTGTGAGTAATACTGGAAAACTAGGGATTTCATTCTACACTTGTTTTCTCTGGTCAGATTTAGCGCACAATGTTCAGTCAGAGCACCAAAGCTGAAACCGTCAATGTCTAAAACCTTATAAAATAAAAACCAAAACCTAGTGAAAAGGTACAATTGGCAGGAAAAAAAATGCCCTAATTTCAGTAACCGAAAAACTAAAATTTTCATTCCAAAATGCGAGAAAGCTTGTGACATAGAACTGAAATTTAACATTTTTCCTGAGAAGCATGCCCTCAGACCCCGTAGATACGTCCGCTAGAAGAGAGCAAATAAAACAAAAATTACCAGGTCATTTTACCTTAAGAAGGCAAAAAATATGACTGTTCCTCAAGGGTGAAAAGTTATCTGTAATTGTCAAAAGGGGCAAGAAAAAATAGTTTCCCTTTCACCCAACTCCCCCCTCCACCACCCCTCGTTCCAATAAACAATGAACACTCAGTAGCTGGCAAGTTGTGGTGAACATAAAAGCATTGAAAAACCTGCATGGCCAGTCTTTTGAGAACCGCTTTCTCTTGCACACCTTTGATATCGTCTACAGCCAGACCAACTTATGGTTAACATATAAAAACGCCAAGATTTGGTGGCTACTTATTGGAGATAACCGCTTATGAGAGGTTCTAACTATAGAGCTTTCAACGGAAAAACTGATTTGGGGTTCCCCAATAGGTTTCTCAGGATTCAGGATTCGGGTTTTTAAAGCAAAATGGGGCGATATTCGGGTCGCAAGTATTCACAGTATGGAGGATAGCAATAATAACCATCGGGGGATTACGGGATTTAACTACAATTTGGGTTAGGATGACGGGATTGAAGAACCCTATTAGGCAACCTCTGATTAGACTATTCTGAATGGGCGTCGTTTACGCGGAAAGAAGAAAGAAGAAAGCACGGACCAACGTTTCCAGTGTTGTACTGTACAAAGAGGGAATAAGCAATTTCAATCAACTCTAATTGGAAACAAACGTAAAAAGAATGAGTTAAAAAAAAATGCCATTTTTTTTTAGGGAAGAACATCATCGCTCGCCAATCCATTTTAAGGTACTTTTCCAACAGCAGTGTATTTGTCTGTACCAAACTAGGATGACGAGTTTCAGCATCACGGAGCATCACGTGCACTCAATCTCGCAACAAATGGGCCATTACCAAGTTGCCTCAGCCTCTGTTTCAAAGCGAGGCCAAGTGTGAAGCCATTAAGACGAAAAGATTTTTTTTATTATCAAGCAACAGACCTCTTTAGTTTGTATGTTTTGTTTTCCCAATACAGACCTGTCATAATACTCTAGCATACAAGCTAAAGAGGACTATTGAAACTCATTTTCACTAGAAAGGTTTTGCACTTTGGGAGAATGTTTGGAATTTGTAATGGTCTTTTTACCACACAATTTGCAACTCGCATCCTCTAGATCGTCTCCTTCTTTCCTGACAGTCGCTTACCAATAAATTCATAATGATAATGCAGTTGGTGACGAGGAAGGCTACGTACAGTATCCACGTGACCGGGGGTACCACGTTTTCATTGTACACTGTATCGTATTCATATTCTCCCAACATTCCCATTGTTGTCTTTAGCATGGCTCTGCCAGGAGTGGAGTACGGGACCTACAGATGGAAAACGAGCATCTTTCAGTCGGATCAATTGAGGTTTTTGGATGAATGATTACCTACCCCTCCCCTAAGTCAAAATTAACACTTACTTCTCCCTCAGGGCAAAATTGTGACTTACGGGAAGGGTTAGCGCTATCCAACGTTTAAACAAACGGGGCCAGGGGTATTATTTGAACACAAACCCAAATGTGCATGTGGAGTTCTGGTGAGCCACCATTCTCATTCAAACCTTGCCTAGTCCTTAGGCCTCATTATTCCGTACGCCCAAAGCGTTCCGGGTCACGTGGTCCAAGCGAAAATGGGAGCCTTCTCCTCAGGTACGTCACCGAAGTGAATTGACCGAGAGAGACCGGGAAAACGCCGTGCAGGCACTAGGAAAATTCAAACGTTCCCTTACGAGTCTGTCCCTACCAAGGGATCGAAGAATATTTGTTCCTTAAGTCTTCAAAAAAATGTTGAGTTCAGCATATGCTATTAATATTTCATTAGACAATCAGAGAACCGTTGCAACTTCTCTTCAATAATATAACGAAAGCAGATGTACAGTTTACCTGATTGTATAGTAAAATATGAAATCCTAAGCCAAAGGCCACAATAAACAGAAAACAGACTACAAAGAACTGAGCGAAAGTCTTGAATATATCTGTGAACATCACCACATAAATTCCAAGCTTGGGAAATTTGCGCATGACAAGAACAAGACCAATCCAGGACAGGTAGACCGCGGTCGCACCTACACTGTTGTGATAAACAAAGCACCTGGAAATGTAATCAAAAATATATGTTTATGTTCATAGGCGCTATTTCACGCTCTTTGCTTAGATTTAATACTATGTGTTTTAAAAACTCTTTTATTAACTGTTTAGTTTTCAAATACGAATTAGCTTTGTAATATACTAGATTTTAATTCTTACTTTTTATCTTTTTGCACTTTTTACTGGACGTAAAATTTCTTAATTAATTACACTTCTAACAAAAGATATGTATTTTTATCGTTAAAAACTTTGCTATTATTATTATTATTATTATTAACTTGCCTTGATCCCTCGGATATCGTAAAGCTTGTATCGTCAAGCTGTAAGTCATCCACGACGTAAACCATAGAAAGGATATAAGCTAGCAATTCAATACGTCTATTCCATTGTAAGATAAGCCTCCACACATAGCAAAACTGAATAATCTGCAACCAAAACGAACAGCAAACAAGACTTCGGATAAATTCTCACGGATGGGGATTCTGCTGAGTTGGACTTGCTGAGGAAAAGAGGGCGAGTTCACGGTCAAAACAACCTCGTGCAGCAAGCTGCAACCAGTTGTAAAAATGTTGGGACAGTCCAACGAAAAACCGGCCTTTTTTCAAAAATTCTACTCGTCACACATCTGTAAGATATAACTCTCACCCCCTCCCTCCCCTTTATTAAAAGTTGTCCCTATAGAGGTTTTTAACATGGTATAGTATTGCTAGCGACTTTGACAAGGGAGTAGGGGGGGGGGGGAGGAGATCACAAGCACAACATACACTGCAACTGGTCGTACAGTAGCTAAGCATTGCATATGCATATCAGGTCTCGAGAGGGACACCACAAAGGAAACAAACAAAACGGCAACTTGAGGTGGACTTGCTAAAATAAATCGGAATCAAGAAAGACGGAAAGACTCTAGTTTGGACCGAGAAGGAACAAGAAAAGATGAAATATGTAAGTCCCAACGGTGGGTCCAAGAAAATGGTTACTATAACTACTACTACAACCACCTCACTACAATGGTGACTTGCCTCTGTTTCCAATATGGCTGTTTTGGAGAGATATGGCAAACTGGAAGCGAAAATCAGTCTTTTGCACTGGATTTTAATTCTAGCAAAGACATGTTGTAGCACGACACTGCAATAACAGCTCAATATATTTTACACGCAGAAAATCAAGACATAAAGTCTTGCTCTTCTACAAACCATAACGATGCACATTACCTACCTCTAAAAATATACTAATAGACGTTGTTATGAGAATCACAGGCAGACCAATTTTTCTCCAAACCACTCGGCTCCCTGTGGTTCCAGTATCAAAGGTCACATTGCACGTGCACTCACGCTCTTTGCACACAGTGATCGGTATGCTCTTGGTTGTATGCATAGCGTAACCAGTCAGGAAAAACAGGAATATCCCATACAGGATTAACCGGCCGTAATACACATAACGGCCAAAGCTACGCCACTTATAGCGAAGTAGGTACGTTACAAGGGGATGACTGAGTAGTTTTACCCGCTCTTTTGTGACCTGAAAGAAACACATGAGTCACTCCATGATCCCTTTTTTTTGTAAAAGTGCTGAGAATCAGCAAGACAGTTTCTATCGAAAACTCAACCATACAGCTTGTAGGTGGTCGAATTAAAATGGCAACTAACTAAAAAAAAAGAACGGAATTTCAACAAATGTCTGCGCATTCCTTTAAAGGAATTTCAGTAACACACTAACGTACTTTGAATTAAAAACTCTCGTAAAAAAAAAACCCGCTGTCCTGAGCAACCAGGCGGGTTTTTTCTTCGTTAGCCTACGAATAGAGCCGTATCCCCTCGTTCCTCGCCGCTAGGGACGAAACGTCAGGAGAGGGGAATGGATTGCCGTTAGTCCGGATTCTTTGATGCACTTACCATAAGCATTAGAGGATGGTTGCTTTTTATTTCCACTTGCTTGCTGGCGTTCTCAGGTAAGGCTGACTTGATTTTATACATGACAGCATCTAAGCCAGTCTCCTCATGCTCAACTGTCTCTGACGTCATAAATCCTGCCCACTCAAGACTGACGTCATCCAGGAACTCATAGCTAAGGGTGATAGCGTACTGTGGATGGTCTACAGGGTACCCATTCGACTTGACGCAGCGATTGAAGACTTTCTCCGCAACCTCAACGATACGAGAAGATAAAAGCGGGAAAGAGCTTGATGCTATGCATCAGTAAGGAATCGAAACCTTTTCGCTCAAAACCCGACTTGTAGGCAAGGTTACGAAAATGGCCCTTGATCCTTGATTTTATTATGTACAAAGTTGTGGGCGCAATCTTGAATGACGACGCAACTTGTGATTCTATTTTAAAACTTCACCCGTTCATGTGACACATTATTCAATTTTTAAGCGTTCTGGCCCAGCTGATACCCACACTAAAATGGTCAAACGAATTAAGCGAAGCATTTCAGAAACAGATATAATAAGAACCTGCTTTTGAAGACGGAAATTAGCTTCTTATTGTGTACGGATAGAAAAAGAAGCTTTTCGAGAACGCTTAGTCCGGAGATACTCATTACGATGATACAAAAAACGGAGGAAACAAGAATCAACATGCCCTAGACTAACTTGGAATAAAATAGACGGTCGAAATCAATCGGAAAATGCCAGTATAACGCGGAGCTCTTGATGCAGTTTCTTTGAACACGAAAACCGAGGTTTCTGTAAACACATTAGTGCGCATATCAGATGAAGTGCAGAGTCATTGCGATTAACTGTTTCTTGAAAATCTAAAGGATGCAAACCAGGCCTTTAAAACCATTAATTAAGTCAGAAGAAATAGGAATTATAATACATATGAAAATATTTTTTAGCGGAAAAACTAAAAAGGATGAAGGTAAAAGCTGCCACATTGGAACACTCACCGGGTAGTTTTTTGATGAGCTTTCTCATCGGTGTGTTAATAAAGTTTCCTTCTTTGGTCTTGTTGCGCATAGCTTGTCTCCAATCCTTGTGTTGAATAATAACAAGTGCTACTTCCCTTGGGAAAAAAGGACTTTATATCACTATGGTTTACATGAGCTTTCTATGAGAGAGTGATAACTGCTTTAAATCGTTTAACATGGACAAACGGAAATAGATCCTCTACTCTTTTCGACTAAGGGACGGACAGTGTACGCCCCGTCCCAGAGTACTTTCTTTAAATGAAGATATGATTATCGCAATGGTAATTGTAATCCAAGCAATTTCAAGTTAACCCGAAAAAAAAA
>BOPM01001062.1:50244-63932 GCA_022179025.1 Porites australiensis | reverse complement strand
GTTCTCTCCGGCAGGTAGGAGAGAACCCTGGGAACGAGGTTGCATGTTCCTTTTACCTTTGCTTTATCAGTAGGATCCACAGGACAGTCAGCATCAAGAAGAACAGTGGCTGCATCCACCCAGCCCTTTGCTGCCGCACAATCCAGCGGCGTCCATAAGTTGGCATTCCTGTGCACAAAGATCCGTTAGAAGTGTAGACTACGTACTTTCGTAGGATGTCGGTTTATAGCTTCGGATATTTAGTGAAAGCGGTCGCACAGCTCGTATGACCTTGGGAAAAATCCGGTCAAGGAAACTGCCTGGCTAATGATCTTTAATAATCAAAGTAATAGTGTTTATTGGCATAATAACAACTAAATTTGCTGCGTAGCTGGCAGTTTTGTTTGTCGAGCGCGCAAGTGAGCGGCCAAGCTTTGTGCGCGTTTTCGCAGCGTTTTTCTCCTCCCTCTCGCCAAACAAACTGCCAGCTCCGCAGGCTACCTGATTTGTATCACTGTCCCTTTTATGCTTTTTGTTAACAGTTACTCTGCTTAGTTCGATAATTACGGATTGGACGGCTAGGATAGAAACTTTTCGAAAACTTTACCACTTCTACCTCCGGCTCTGAGCTTAAAAACAGACAAGTGAATATGCTTTTCCGTTAAGAAATAATTTTAATTTTAATGCTGCTTTTGGTGGAGTTATTCAGAGGAAGAGCATTTTTCGTCCGTAGCAAAAAAGAATTAACCTCCGTGATAAAGTCATGATCTTCTTCTCACCTTGCATCGATAGCGGCTCCTCTATCAAGCAATTCTTTAGCGACTTTATCATTGCCATTTAGTGCAGCTACATGTAGGGGAGTGTTGGAAGCATCATCTTCGTCATTTATTATAGACATGTCCCTCTTCAGAAGAGCACAAACTGTTCTGTAAAATGGCCACAAGGTAACATATAATTGTGAGACCGGCTAGACTGTTTTATAGAGACCAAAACATACGGCGTTTCCGTGTATGGTTACGAGTAAATTACCTGTACGCGTACTCGTAAATACAGGTAGATTGCCTCTTACCCCTCGGGGAAACGGGTTGGCTATCCGGTGAAAGGTTGATGCCACTATCACTTCTGGGAAATCATGGTCACCTGTTGTATAACTATACGAGGCAAACATTTCTGTCAACCCGTACCCGTAGGGAGAAATGTCCTCTATTTTCCTTTCAAGTCGTCGAACTTCTGCGCTTATTCTAACGGGCCACCATCTTGGGTACCGCTCGATCTCGACTATGTTACGCGGAAACAATTGCAAGCAATGAAAAACAGACTAGTGAGCAGGACATTCAGGCTGTGTTTCGGATCTACTACTAAATTTAGCGCTTTGCCCTGAGAAGCTTGCAATATGTCACTAGGAGAACCGAGATCAAATTTTTAGAACTTATGATCCGTGCGCCACTTTGGGCACGGATCCGATTTATGAGGCCCGCCGCATCCCGTCCGATAGTAAAGGGAGCTGAGTAGAGCGTGCTTTCTCATTAAATTTCTAGACTGTAAATGACGCCAGCTGTTACCTTATCCGCCCACATTTGGCCGCCAAGTGGAGTGGTGTCAGGGATCCATCGTTCTTACAGTCAATGCAACAACCATTGTCCAGAAGAAGCTAAAAGAACATGAAGTTTGAACCACTTGCAATCGAACCAAGCACCGAGGAGCACCTGGCCTAGCACTCCGGAGTCTACGTACATGTACACGAACGGTAAATTCAAAATATCATTTTTATCTCTAAAGTTGAGTCTCCTCGCGGCTTCACCCCTCGTTAACACTCCACCTTACTGCCCCTCCGTTGTAAATCTGCCTGCTACACTGGCTAACCCATGGGCTGAAATATCGCAGGGTAACTCACTAACTCAAATGCTCCCTAAAGAGCTCCACAAGAGGCTGAATTTATATTTAACGCGCCAGAATAGTAGCCTGGGAAAACAGACGTATTTCCGGTCGTCGCTTCTCTCAACATGGTGAGGATCCGGAGATTGACTTGAATAGATATCTCGCAGCCGTACTGTACATTTTCCCTTTGCTCCACGTTGTTACACCTTTATGAATGTGAAAGGTTTGAACCCAGGGGTCATTTCGTAAGTAGATAGAGTATGATCGTCCGCGTGAACGTAGTCCTGAATAGGAATGTTGTTGTTGTTGTTGTTGTCTGCAAAACCAGGAACAGGCCCGGAACACCCCTGAATTCACTTTCAGAACCTACCCGTAACATGATTTTTTAGTTTTGTTTTTTGGTTTTATAATTTTTTTGCCTAAGTTTTGTAATTAAGGGTGTTCCCGGAGGGATCTGGCCCGTCAGGCGGGTGTTCCGGGCCTGTTCCGGCTCTTAAAGACACCCTGCTATTAGAACTTACTTGGACAATTCTAACATATCCTTTTTTGGCTGCAACATGTAGTGGAGTGTTCTCATACTTGTCATACTCCTCGACAAGTGACTTGCCTTTGCCAGATTTAAGAAGAAACTGAAAGAAAAAAGAAAGAAGACGTAGAGCGACAGTGAGGAAGAATGGAGCAAAGGAATTAGCGGGTTCTATGGTGCTGCGTAATATCCGTAAGCCGCGGCAGTTTTGGTAAGTTTTGTCACACTGACACAGCTCCATTAAGTCTGGGTTCGTGTAGACTACGAGGAGAGCGGGCGAAACGCGAGCGCGCGTGAAATTCACCTCACGCGAGAAAGGCGAGACGCGGCGAGGAGAGAGAAAAAATGGTCTTTCTTGCGTGGGGTGATTTTCACGCGCGCTCGTGTTTCGCTCGCTCTACTATCCCTGGGGGAAAATGAGGGACGACTAGTAGTCTAGGATTCCTTGAGCGACTTTGCTTTCATAGGCGCCTTCTTGAATTGTATTTCGACCAAATGAAATAAATTAGTATACAACGATCCCTCGAAGGGGAGGTGAATAGTCGTGGATATACCGAGACGGGAGGCATCGAGGTATATATCTAGCGCTATGAACCGACCCTGAGGGGAATAGTTGTTTTAGTCTTTATCAAATCAGTTGGATAAAAATCAAAAAGCAACTTTTTGTAACTAAAAGACGGTCACTTAGTTACGTTTCAATTGACAGTGTTTTGGGGACCGTTTTTTATGATTTTGTTGCAAATTCAGTAAAAAAAAAAAAATTCTATCGACCAGTAAACACCGACAAGCCCAATTTTGTCTGTTTCTTGGTATTTGTTGGTGCAGCTGTTTCATTTACCGCTAAAATTTCATCCTTCGAAACTGTCGCGAAACGAGAAGCCATTTTGAATCCCGTCCCAAAACAGTGAATATCCGACGATAGTCCGAGTTACGGGAACCAATCAGAACGCGCGAAAATTGATATCCACTAATTTGGTGAATACTAATAATAAATACCTAGTGTATGCATACCTCAAGAGTCTCAATGCAACCTTCAGCTGCGGCTCGATATATGGGTGTGGCATCATCAATATCCTTTGCGCTGATATCAGCACCATAAGCCAAAAGGCTTTTGACTGTCTCCAGGTGATTCTTAGATGCTGCTATAAGCAAAGGACTGTCTTTGTCCTTATCTCGACACTCAATGTAGGCACCTCTAAAAATGAAAGGATTAGCACAAGGAGCAAAGATTAACATAGTTGGTTAGTGCATGGCCTTCTGTGAGGTGTTTTAGCTCTTACAAAACGGGATAAAAGGACTGCCTTTAAACACATTCCTCAATTTTCAGTTGGAATTTCCGGAAAATGATCTAACCACTAACCTTCCGTCCAAAAATTTCGAAGTTTTGGTTAAATGGTGACATAAGCAACTTAACATTTCCAATTTCCACTTGGATAATGAGTGGTACACGAAATCCACGATGTGTGTGTGCTACCTGGGTACCAAGCAGACAAGTGAGATAGGAAAGAAAAAAGCACCTACAGTAAAATAATGGCAATTTTCACACCAGCAGACGGAAAAATCTTCTGCACACGGACAAGTCGTTCACCCTTGTTGTTCGCCAGGCGTGAATTTACATCGGACTTTAGACGACTTGTCTGTCTATACAAACAAATCAGTCACCTTAAAAGACAAACAAATCGGACGACATTGCACGTGCAACATGCTTTCCTTCCGCTTTTACTTGTAAACAGGGAACACATCCAACTATACGTCCGCCTCCAGCTTGTATTAAGGTGAATTCGATTCATTCTCACGTTTTTAAATGCTTTATAATTAAAAACCAGGGTCCAGCTGTTCGAAGGCCGATTAGCGCTAACCCGAGGTTGTTCAAAAGCATTTTCTCGGATAACATTTTCTATTCTTTTTAGAACATCCAACCATCAAACTGTATATACAAAAAGAATTGAAGGGTAATTTTCCACTGGCTGAGTGTAACGAATTAAGTGAAAAATGTTTTTCTCGCACACCGCTGGGAGCCTGGGTATAGGTCATGTGACTGAAGGGCGGGCAGTTGCTTTTGTTGCGTGCGCCATTACTGACCTTCCCACCCACCCACCCTAAGATTTCAGTTTTGTATGCTGTTAAATGTACGGTGCAACTTAGTAGTTTTTGTTAGTGTCCTACCTTTCTAAGGTTATGATATGTATGCATTTTTTGAGTTTAAAATAAAGGTCAGGCTGTGGCGGTCGGCTTGGCATGGCTACCAGTGGTGTGTGAGAACTGAATTTACTTTTCAAGGTTTCATATCTGAATTCAAATTTCCTCTAAACCTGGGTTACCTTAACCCAGCTTTAAACAACCAGGGTTTTTCAATAAGAGCAGGCGGAGAAGGAAAAAACTCGCGGCGAAGGCGTGACTTGCAAGCACTGAAGGTGCGAATGAGTTTCTGGAAAAATTTTGAAATCTGCGCCTTTTAGAAAGCATTTTCAGCAGTCTGGAGCAAAAATTAAGAGTGTTTAAACAGATCACAGACATTATTACATTTTGGCTTTTTTTCAGTGTCCGCACATGAATACTCTTTTTAAACTGGGGTTATTTCCAAAGAAAAGTAGGTGGCGAGTTCACGTGAAATGGGCGGCGAATTTCGACAGCCACCGGCTCATATGAGCTTAAGCAACTACGACGACTTCCACAAAACAATAGGTTTAAGTGATGTTACAGGAAACGATTCGCAACGACGATTTTTAGCGCAAGAAAACGTTGTAATATTGGAACAACGTTGCAACCATTCGAAACAATGTCGCAACAATGATGCAACGTTGTGTTGCGCTAAAAATCATCGTTGCGAATCGTCCCGTGTAACATCACCTTAATGATCAAAACAACAGCTCTGCACGTGCATCACGCTTTTTAGTACATTTCTTTGACGTCTAGCCACGACTACGACGTCAAACCTCCTAATTTGACGTTTTAAGGAGGACGTGGACATACGACGACGAATTTTCCTTCCTCTTTTTGAATCTGAGTAAAATCCGTAAGAATTCAACTCCAGGAAAAGTTGCCTGCATTTTACATATTGACTGGGTCCAAATAGACGCGATTAAGTTTGAAAGAACGCAAATTCATTTTTTTACCGACCTTTTCACTGCCGTCGTTGTCGTCCTTGCTTAAGGTCCCTATATTGAAAACCGTGAACAACCCGGCCATGTAAATGTAAAACGCATTTTAATCAGCACTGCTAAAGCTTGTTTCAAAGTGCTTTTTCTATTCCGGTTATAAACCTTTCCGTTCTTATAAACCCTCCTTAAACTCCTTACAACGATGGATAACCCCAGGGCTTATAAGCAGCAGTTAACAGTAGCCCGCCTTTCAGACGGTTTTGAGAGTGTCTGCAACTTTTAACAGGCTACCCTCTGAGACAACTTGTCAGTCTTCTAGAGTGAACACGGCTAATGGCTTACCTGCTTAGGAGATAGTCAACAATCTCTACCCTGTTAAACTGAGCTGCTCTGTGCAGAGGTGTTTCTTGACTGGCATTCTTTGCTTCTATATTGGCGTCATGTTCTATTAACATCTTGACAATGTCCAAATCTCCCCCATTGGCCGCCAGATGCAATGGAGTGCTCATGTTTACCTTGTGTGCATTAACGTTTGCTCCTTTGTCCAGACAAAGCTTTGCCAGGTTAATATCACCATCCTCAACTGCAAGGTGAAGGGGTGTTTGTTCTTCTCGATCTTGGTCTGTAACCATTTTGGACACTATGGACCATCCACCTTGCTCTTCAGCTAAGTACAGAATAATAATGATAATGATAATTTTAATGGTAATCAAATGATAATGATGATGATGATATTAATAATAATGATAATGGTAATAGTAATAATAATAATGATGATAACAATAATCATAATAATAATAATGATAATGATTATAATGACGAAAATAATGATGATGATGACAATTTATTTAATTAAGATGATGATGATGATAATAATAATGAATTTTAATTATAAAAAGAAATTAATAGAGCAGACAACCTGTCCAAAACACTAAAATCTTCCAAGTCAAAGCCCTATGGTTAAAATTTCTTGTAAAATACCACCTCTTGTAAGTGTTTGTGAACACTTTATGCTGACAGTTTTTTTGACTATTTTCCCTTTGTTTTTAACCTCTTATAAGCAATCGCCCACTACATGGTCTACTGATCTCTATATGTTCACTGTATATACAATGCTATAGCATGCATAGCTGGTGGTTTTTTTGGAGAAGGGGCAGTGGAGGGAAGCAGGAGTGAGTGGCCAAGCCGCATAAAGAGTGGGGCGGAAACAACGAAAATAGTACAGTGTTGTACGTTTCTTGTGATTTCACCGCTCATTTTCAATTTTGTGCCTGCCAGACAAACTTAACTGATACACAGCAAACAATGCTACTCAGAGTACAGGAGCAGATCTAAGGGGAGGGTGAAGGGGGTGCACAGCCCCCCTTCCCCTGAGATGACCTGTGGCTTTTTAATACAACTGGTATTCTGCAAAATATGGAGATATCTATGATCTGTATTATGTTCAATTGCCTAGTCAAAAGCCTCCTTCTTAGTATTCCCTTATAAAATTTGTTTACCAGTCAGTTACGCCATTCCTTAGTAGTGCCTGTGACAATATGGAACAACTGCACATATCATAACTATGAAACTGTAGTTAGTTGTTACCTGTAGTTAACCATAGGAATGGTGGCACCTGTTCCAGGAGGAGACCCCCTACAGTTAGACTCTTGCAAATGACCACCTCTTGTAAATTGCCTATAGCTCAATCTTGGTATCTTAGTGTCTTCTGCGGGCAGTAGGACAAGAGACTCTTCCTACTGCCCACCAAAAACCACGGAAAAGAGGCCTCTTCATGCAGGGAATGCTGATTCTAGAGTACAATCTTTATGTTTTGGAGTGGGAAAGAGTGCCAAAGAAAATTCTTATTACAGAAATGTGCAAATTGATTTTCCCTTGGTATAAACTGCCCTCTTTCTCCTTGGTGGATTCTAAAGCAACACCCCGACTTCCTTAGCTACACACCTGTTTCAAACAACAGCTTGGCGACTTCAAGACTTCCTTCCATACAAGCAAAATGCATAGGTGTCATTTGTTCCTCATCTAAGCTTCTTAAGTTAGCTCCAGCATCAATGAGGCATTTTGCAACAGAAAAAGAACCCTGGCTGGATGCCACATGCAAAGGAGTCATCTGTGTTTTATCCTTGGCCTGAAATATTTAAACACCATATAATTTATGTAACTCAACCATTGGTCGAATGGAGCTCGCCAAATTTGGAAAATGCTCATGTTATACTATTTTTCATGGCAGTACACTAACGTTAAAGGCGATTAATGTCATGCAAGACAGCAACCTGGCAAGTTAGCTGCTTTGGTACGGTTCAAAGCCATGTGAAGTTGAAAATGCTGAATCAGCGATCTGTTTTGAATAAAACCTAAACAATTAGTATTAAATTCAGCTATTGCATGATTAATTGAAGAATTATGTAGAACTCCGATTGGATGGTGCGGAGATAATACCCTCCTCAAACTGTATAATTCTTCAATGGTGTGAAAGCCAAATTCAATAATTGTAAATTATTCTCAAAGCACATTTCTCTGCCTCAAGCTTCTTTATCTTTAAATGTACTGTTTATAGATGTCATTTTACAAGTGCGACTACTATAACCAGGGCCACCTGGAAAAAGTTGACCAATCGGATTACAGGAAAATAACAATACAGTCAACTCCCGATAACTCGAACCCTCGCTAACTTGAACCTCGTGCTAACTCGAACCAAAATCGATTTCCTCTGGATTTCCGTCCTACATTTACTGTAATTTACCCTCGGTAACTCGAACCCTCGATAAATTGAACTCCCGCTAACTCGAACCAATTTTCGTTTCCCCTCACGTCATTTTCTATATAATTTTACCCTCGACAACTCGAACCATGTTTTGAGCCCTTAAAAAGTAGGCCGAAAAAAGCCGTCTGCTGGCGTTCGAAACATTGAATTTGGGATTTCCTATTAACGTGTTGTAGGAGTATAGTTTACTAATGGAGGTTGATGTTGATTGTCACAGGCTAACGTGAAGCAGCTTTACTTCTCAAAACAGTAAAACACAGGATCTATTTAGGCTAGCTATGTTTTGTTTCGTTACGTTCTGATTTATAATCTAGAAGTATCTTAAGTTTTAATTTTCACTTGAGATTTGAGGACATTTCTACAATTAAATGTGATTAAAATGTTCACTGTGCAGTAAAAACTGTAATTTCCTTACTCTCGGCTATTTTCTTTGCGCTGCTGATAACTCAAACTCCCGATAACTTGAACTTTTTTCGATTTCCCTCGAAGGTTCGAGTTATCGGGAGTCGACTGTACATTTCAAGAAAGTTAGTTGCCAGTCATTATATTACTACCACGAAATGAAAAAAAAAAAATTGGAGTGAATTCAACCAATTACAACCTACAGACATGACCTTTTAAACCCGCTGAAGAAAGCAAGTGTTTCCCCAGAGGTCTGTTAGAAAGAGTGATGGAGGCGAAAAATCTAAACAATAATTTTTGACTTGTGGTCGCATATGTTATTGCAAATCACAGCAATAGTGCTGAAGAAATTACTGGTAGATGACAAAATAACAGCTTGTGTCAAAGAAATATGTTTCCTGGGTGTCGTATGCAAAGTTTTGAACAGAAAAACATTGTCTGGTGAAATATTTTGCATTCCTGAAAAAAGTTTGCTATCAATATTAAACTTTCTGCTTTGAGTGACTGATTGTTTTTTAAGAGCTGCTGATTGGCCCGCAACTAAATTTCTTGAAATGTACTGTTATTTTCCTGTAATCCGACAGGTTACCTCTGCCTAATTGGTCCCAGTTACAGTAGTTGCAGTGTAAAAGATCTTTTTTTTATATTACCTCAATATCAATACATGGATCAGTCAAAAGTTCTTGAACAGCATCAGGGTTTCCCTTTGCAACAGCATAATGCAGCGGAGTTGAACCATAACTGTCCTTGGCATTTACATTAGCTTTTCTTGACAAAAGGTACAATATCATAGTCTCCCCAACATTAGATGCCTGCTCTTTTGGTATGAAAGAATTAGAATTTCTTTTCTCCAATGATAAGAAATCCTTGCTGAATAGTTTAGTTCCTAATGATGAGCCTAGAAGGCGACTTTTTGCCCCCTTCCCAAAACTGCCTGATCCCCCATCTTTTTTCTTATCATCCTTCTTTAGAGTCAAGCCAACATCACTCATGTTTTCCATGCTAGGACTTGGGGTCACTTGAGGTGTTGGGCGTGCAGAGCCATTATAGGTTCTTGGGACTGGACGAAATCTAGCAGCATAGTGAAGGGGCGTGGCATCATCTTCTCCTTTTGCTTCAATGTCTATAAGTTTAAAAAAGGAACTTGAACAGGTTAAAGTTATTTTACTCTAGTTTAATTTTCAACTTCCGTAACAGTTCTTAATCATGAAATATAATTATAACGGCAAGGAAAACATAGTAAACATATCACACTTCACACATCACATTAAGTACTTTGTATTACATGTACAGTGTGCTATATAGGCATACCTGCACCAGATTCCAGTAACAGCTTGACAATGTGAAGGTGATTGTAACGCACAGCATAATGCAACGCAGTTGTGTTATCCTGGTCTTTCTTGTTGATTTTCTTGCTTCCCTTTCCTAACTTTTCCAGTCTTCTCTCAACAAGGTCACGCTTTCCATCTCTTGCTGCCTGTTACACAAAAAGTTATTTGTCTTCAATTTAGAAGCAGATTGAATAACTTCAATGTTGGTAAGAACAGTAATTATCACAAAAGAACACACCATTAGATAAGGCAAGACAACCCATCCCTTTCATCAGTGTTTCATCTGGTGATGAAACACTGTGTCTAATGCTTGATATATGGCAACTTTGTGACAGATATGACAAAGAGGATGACTTTTCAGAGGGGGAAGGAGAATGTGGTTACATATTCAAGCTTCAGTATTACATTGGCATTGCTAACGACAGCACAGTAAACAAATAATTTAATGTGGATATTAATCCCTATTAATATAAATCTAGACCCGTGAATGGACAACCAGCGTGGGAGAAAGGCAACCGCGAGCATCCCTGCGGCCGGAAGGGCGCGTATGACCGCATGACAGCCGCTAAGATAAGAGAGTTATTTAGCCACGCTCCAGGAATGTATGATTAGCATTTAGCTTTACAAGCCAATAGTGAGACAACGAGTCTTTTCGGCTGTATTACAATTTGCTTTGCATCTATCATGGAAAACATCGTAAAAGATAACGAATCCAAGCGTATTGCAAGGTGTGCCGGTTGCAGTGAACCTCTCAACGAGCACCAATGGGGAATCGCGAGTAAATTTTGCGAGGGCAAATTCAAAAGTTCCCCAGCTAAGCCCCACGATCACTCGTCGATCCCGCACCCTTTGGAGACCGAAGAAATAGAGGCATTGGAAGGCGAACTGGCCGCCTTGTGCCTGGAGGAGGAGCGGTTAGCGCAGGAACGAAGAAAGATGGCCTTACGCAAACAAATCGAGGAGAAACGGGCCAAAATCGCCTCGGTCACGTGCTCCGTTGCAGCAGACCGACTAGACCCACTACACGTCGAGTCCATCAAAGATCTCAGGCAACTTCCCCTCCAGGACATGAGAACACCGCTTGATGGCCTCCTAGACCCGCTCAATTCTACGCAGCCCGCCGAAGCCCAAGCTTCTTGGCACGCCTTTCGCCCTTCACCCACCCTACCCGGTGATTTGCCGTCCCTGGTTCCCCCTGCTGGTCTCTCCAACGCTGCCATGGAATCAAGAGCCTCGGAGATGTTCTTACGACCCGCGCAGCTGCCGAAGGGTGAGAAAGTTCTCCGAATAATAGACTTTGTAGACAATATCATTCCCCGCGAAGACGAGCGAACAATTTCAGATGGGGGACATACAAAATTAATTGTGTCATACGGCCCAAAGAAACCTAAGCTAGAACAGGTGACGTTCTCTCAGTGGGTGATAGCTAATACTCGAATTTTTTATAACTTAATGATAAGTAGGAAGTTGAACTCGCTAGAAGACATCCAAAATTATCTGGCCTACACAGTTAAAGTCATGGAATTATCTCATCGCTTTCAATGGCCTTCTGTCCTTAAGTACGATGATGAGTTTCGCTTATTGCAGGCCACCTATGGCTATCCTTGGAGTTTCGATTGTAACCATTTACACACAGTTATCCTAGAGCCCATTCCCAAAACCCCTACCCCTACCCGCTCGACAAGTCGAGCCCCTGGCCAAAGCACTCAGTTCGCTGTCACAACTAGCGAGGGGCGTACCATTTGCCGTAGTTACAACTCCCCTCGGGGTTGCTCCTTTCCCAACTGCGTTTACGAACACGCTTGTAACCGACGCGTTCAGGGGGGTAGGGCGTGCGGCCAAAGCCACCCAGGTCATAGCCATGCTAATTCCCTCAATCCCCCACTGCCGGGAACGAGGGCCACCCCTCAGTGACTACCCCTGACAAATTCGCCCCTTAATCAGCGTTTATGGTTATCCGAATTAGAAGGGGACGCAGATAGCGAATTTTTGAGCGATGGCATATTGTTTGGTTTTAAGTTAACGGGCGTTGACACCACGTTTAAAGACGTAGACATGCCGAATTATAAATCGGCCACTAACTCTGCTGTGAGGGCCACAGTAGAGGAAACGATTCGCGATGAGATTAGACACGGCAACTATGTTATTTCGGCAACTAAACCGACGGTCGTAAGCGCCTTAGGAGCTATTCCCAAGCCGAATTCGACTGAGGTACGCCTTATTCATGATTGCTCTAGACCACATGGGCATGCGGTCAATGATTACATAACCACAGGCAAGTTTAAATTCCAAACCCTTGATGACGCGACACGTGCACTCCAGCCGGGGTATTACATGGCAAAAATTGACCTCCGTCACGCGTATCGTTCCGTTCCCATTCACCCGGCCAACTACAAGGCTACCGGTTGCAAATGGCGTTTCGAGGGCGACGATATCGATACATTTTTCTATGATACTCGCCTACCCTTTGGAGCAAAATGCTCCCCGGAAATCTTTCACCGGTTAACACAGGCTGTTCGGCGCATGATGGCTAAGCGCGGCTATCATGAAATCATAGTTTATTTAGACGATTTTCTTGTTATCGGACACACTTACCGCGCATGTAAAGAAAAATATGACGCACTTTTGGCGCTACTTCAGAATTTGGGTTTCACAATCAGCTGGCGGAAGCTCGTTCCACCCACGCAATGTCTCACTTTTCTTGGTGTCGAATTAAACACCACCGCTTGTACACTTACTCTTCCTGCCGCAAAACTGCAGGAATTCCAACGCCTCATAGTACAGTTTCGACACAAGCGACGCGCAACTAAGCATCAGTTACAACGCCTGGCAGGCAAATTAAATTGGGCTTGCCGGGTGGTGTACGGCGGGCGCACATTTCTTCGTAGAATTCTCGACCTTATGAATTCAATGGCAAGTGCGGCCAAATACAGGCTGTCCCAATCCTTTTACCGTGACCTCTCGTGGTGGGACAGTTTTCTTCATGTGTTCAACGGCAGGCGGCCTTTCCTTGACAACAAACCGACCGTTGACGTAATGACTGATTCCAGTTCCCTAGCGGCGGGAGCCTTTTTTCGGGGAGACTGGATCTATTTCAATTTCGAGTTGGATTGTCCGGCCTGGTCGAGTCTCCACATCAACCACAAGGAAACGCTCGCAATTATACTAGCCGCTAAGCGCTGGGCCCCTCAATGGGCGAACCACCGGGTCCTTATTCACAGCGACAACCAAGCCGCCGTTCACATTATTAGGGAGCTTACGAATCGACGACTTTCGCACGACGACGCCGTTGGATTGCGTGACATACCTACTGCGCATGCCTGTCTTGGCACTTGCCGGCGTCGAGTAAAAGTCAACGACGTTGGTAAGAGCCATTTGCCGGCGTCTTAAAGAAAGCAGGACGTGAGGTTAGTTTTCAAAGTTTTCTAGCGATAATTCACGTGTTTTTGCCAGAAAAATCAAAGTATTATATTAGTAACATGTTCTTCACGAATGTCTTTGACTTTTTTTGTCTGTTTTCATTCAATTCTACCTTCTACAGCCATGGCAACTCATGAAAGCGCTGGCGAAGGCACGAAAAGGTATGAATGAAAAGTTGAATGCTGTATGGACATCTTTCTTTTTAATCACACTGCACTAAAGTATAAGACATTTTCTGGTGCTCATTAAATTTGAAAGGACCGAAAAGTCGCGTATCTTTTTTTTTT
>BOPM01001062.1:18396-30339 GCA_022179025.1 Porites australiensis | reverse complement strand
TGTCAACACTTTCAATTTTAATTAGATTTCTTTCATCCCTCTCTTTAATTCTAAGCGTGAACAAGATGAGAATAATCCTTGGTCGACTTCTGTCGCGTTCGCAGCATAAGACCTAATCGACAATAAGTATTATGCAATGGTTTCGTCTGACTGTCGAAAACCGGAGAAATGTAACAAAATTTCAAAAACCGCCCAGTTTCTTTGCAAAATTACGTGAATATCATCACAAATATATTTATATTGGGACGCCCTTTCAACAGGTTAATAATACGTCCTAGGGATTTTGTGTGCATGCGACGGCCTTCGCTTACTGTCATTAAATACAGAGATCGTGCTGGATTTTAATGGCCACTTAAGTGGCGTTTAATTGACAAAAATCTTTAACAAGTTGTGATTACATGATAGCACACTGTTATAACGAGATTATAAATCACTATGACATTTCAACTCAGGAAAAATTAGGTGGGGGCAAATTACGCCAACAGCCACACTCTGTGGCAAACCCCACCAAGGCCGAGCACGTACACCAAGCACAAAAACAAATGGCGAGTCAGACATTAGAAAAAACCAGGCCAACCTCCGATGTGTTGCCGGCCTGGTATAAGAATAATGGTAATCGGCTCTCCAGCCCATGCCTGCCGAGAGCCGATTACTCCTACAGGCATTGAGGAAAACGTAAGAACATAACCGACGAAAAAAGGCCCAAGACAGAACAAAAATTACGAAGTGAAAATAACGCTAGTCCATACATCAGAAACACCAGGCCAATCTCTGACGTGTTTCCGGTCCGCATAATAAGAATAAAAATAAAATCGTCTCTCCAGCCCATGCCTGCCGAGAGCGGTAACTTTGAATGATACGGACCCTAAATATAATTTCTTTGTGAACACCAGGCAGTTCTCCAGCCCATGCCTGTCGAGAACTGATTATTTGGTCGTTCTAAACGGGTTACCAGCCCGTGACTGCAATAACCGGAAACGAACCTAATTAATTTGCCCACGCAGTTGGCGATCGTATGTACAACTTGAATGCATCGGGTTTCCAACGACCAAGACCCCGAATCTGCGCGTCAGACATGCCGTTTTCTGCTGCCAGACTAGCTGCACCAATGCGAAAAGGTGCGATTTGTAACTGGAACAGTCTAAATCACAAAAAGCAAGGGCTCCTTTGAGCTGCCGCGCAAAGACCTCCGTTTTGACGGCTTAGCCGTCAGCTAGGCAAAAAAGTGGACCAGAATTGGATCCTCTCATCCGGCACCAGCGTAGTAAAAAATCAACAGGACAGCAGTGTACGGTCGACTCTCGGTGAATAATTATGGAAAAAGGACGCCCGGTTGTGTTATGTTTATAATCCGTGCTAACAAGTTTGGCGGCCTCTACTTCATTGCGTGATTTTAGAAAAGACAGTGACTGAAACTGGAGAACGGAATGTCGCCGCTCAGGGGTCTTGGTCGTTAGTTCACCCACTCGAAAAAATCCATAAAAAGCCACTAGAAACATTGTTTGGAATAATAAAATCTGATAGGCGGGCGTGATGGTGTGATTTAAAGCCTGCACCAATTTATGTAAGATAGAGCGAGTGATAGGCAACCGTATGTCCGGTTTCGAGTAGAGCCTTCTTTGAGCAGTCGTGATCTTGTGTACAACAAATGCTTTGGTGGGATCAGAGAAAGATCCAATTTTATGGACATAGCTCAATGCGGAAATGTACGTCGAAATTGTAGAAGGTGCCAATTTCATGGCCGACAAATAGACCACAAAAAGTACTATATCACTGACACTCAGTGGAAGCTGTGGGGAAGCTGTGCCACAGTATCGGGTGGAAAAATCTAAGAAATGATGCCATGCTTGTTCGTACGTTTTGCGTGACCCCGGTGATATAGCAGAGTGCATTAAGCGTTTGAAGTTAGCTTTCAATTCTGCGGTAGTAGGCTGCTCGGAACCGGGGTGGGTTGAACGTCCGCGTGTGGCGCAAGAAGCTTGAATTTGTCTACCTGTAAGCGAGACAGTAAATCACATTCTCGGTTTAAAATGCCTGGTATGTGTTTAGATTTGTAAAGAATGTTATATTTGAGACAATTTAGCACGAGTCTGCGAACTAAGACCATGATTTTTGGTTCACGGGAGGTCTGTTTATTGATGATATCGACCACAGCGTGATTGTCCGAAAAGAAAACAATGCAATGATTGCGCATGATGTCGCCCCAAATCTCGGTTGCCAAAACAATAGGAAAAAGCTCTAGTATGGATATATTCAGAGATTTCCAACAATCCGGCCAATGTCCGTAAAACCAACGTTTGCCTAGGACTGCGGCGTAGCCTAGAGAGCCCGCCGAGTCTGTATAATTAAAGTTTAATGGTACTAGATGTGAGCCACTTCGCAGATAAGAAAAAAGATTTCCCGTTAAACGAATTTAGAAAATTGAGCCATAACAAAATGTCCTCCTTACACTGTCTCGTGAGACGAATGTGATGATAAGGCTTACGCACACCTTTAGTCAGATCAATCATTCTGCGGAGAAAAGCACGACCGGGAAGGACAACCGAGCACGCAAAATTCAATAACCCTATAAGCGACTGCAGTTCTTTAAGGGTTACACTGCGTTTGCTATAGAATTCCGTTAACAACCCCCGGCAACGTGCGAGCTTATCCTCCGGCAAACGGGCGTGCATGTTAATTGTGTCAAGAGTGATCCCAGCAAATTGTAAGCAGGTCGCGGGCCGACGGTTTTCTCATCTGCGATAGGGACTCCGACCTCGTTGCACAATTTGATAAAGTTATCTAAATCCCTATGACACTTGTCTCGCGAAGGTGCGAAAAACAGAAAATCGTCTAAGATATGTATGACAGCGGAAGCTTGTAATTTGGCTGTGGCAATCCATTCGAGCGCCGTGCTAAACGTCTCAAATATGTTGTACGAAGACGAACAACCCATTGGAAGGCAACGATCAAAATAGAATTTACCTTCCCATTCTAAACCGAGCAAGTCAAAATCTCGAGGGTGGAGAGGTATTATGCGGAAAGCCGACTTAATGTCAGTTTTTGCAAGGAAACACCCAGCACCTAATGAGCTGATTTTCTTAAGCGCGTCATCGATAGTAGCATAATGTACAGAAGATAGCTCCCTAGGGATACCGTCATTTACAGAAGAACCTTCCGGAAAAGACAAGTGATGTATGAGACGGAATTCCCCAGGAGCTTTTTTAGGAACCAGGCCAAGAGGGGAAATTCGAAAATTCTCAAAGGGAGGCGTGTCAAAAGGACCAATTATTCGCCCTGACAATACCTCCTTATTAAGCTTATCAGTAACTTCCCGTGGGTTTTCAAAAGCACTCTTTAGATTTTTGGATCGAAAGTTGAATTTATCCCCAAAATATCGAATAGAAAAACCAAAAAGAAAGCCATTTACGAGGTAAGTCGCTATGGCCGGATCATACCCTCTAAGGAACGGTTCCAGCCTGTGCGGCTTTACTGGAGTTGGACCGCAATTTAAGTGGGGCGGATCCTATTTTTGTCCTCTCCACTTGAGGATGCATGCTGGACACTGGGCTTGGCATGACACTGAGTTGCGGGATGCGTGGCACCGCACTTAAAACACGTGTGCTTGAATCGACAGCCGGCACAGAATTCGCCGGAGTGAAATTTCCAGCACACACCTTTTGGAAAGGACAGAAATGGCCGGGTTTGGGGTTTTTTATTCCGTATATTCTCCGATGGAGATTTTGATGTTACGTGAATGGCCTGATTCCAAAGTTCCCACATTACCCTGTCCCAGGGAAATTTCTCTGGATTTGTTTGACGCAAATAGCGGAATTGCTGGTCGTAATAACGCCAGTTTCCCGACTTATTAGCAATATCTCTGACAACTTCACAATATTTAAGCAAAGCCGCAACCTTTAGCGGGTATTTAACTGTATAAACAGCCACAAAGGTATTAAAAGCCGTCTGCCATTGCCCCAAGGATAAAAACTTAGGCTTTGGTTTGGATGGCTCGAGGCAAAGACTTGGCGATTTTCCGTCATTGTTAAAAGAGAGAATAAATTTATCATCGTCGGGAAAAGACGATAGTAGCGCCCCAAAATCAATGTATTCATCGGCCCAGATCTTTGCCTTGAGCTTAGCCGACACCCGTGCCTCCAAATCAATTGCTACGCTCGTGAAGTTCACTTCACTAGGTTTGTCATTGGAATTTGAGATTGACATACCCGCCGACAGGGATGAAATGCTGGCTATCTCGGCAGCTGTGGCGGTCTCCACTGTGGCTGAGGCATCTACAGGCCAAGGACTTTGGTTAACCGTGGGGGGACTGGATAATGGGGTCGTTTGCCCAACTCCAACTGCTTTCAGGGCCTCTGTCACTGCCAATGTGACCACGCTCGTTAAGTCCACGAGGTTCACAGGTTCAGCTGTTTGTTGCGCTGCTGAAACCTCGGCCAGGTCACTCGAGGCACTAGAGGATGGGGTCGCTCGTTTTGTGATCTTGGCAGCTGACCTACCCGCCTGTCTAGCTGATTTTCTCTTAGGAGGCATGACTTAAATAAACCGCACAACATTAATGACCAGTAACGCATGACTAAGACCCCTAACATAAGTAATTAAACAAAGCATAGTAAAGAGAGTAAAAACGGGTTGCAGTCAGCCGGCCAAATTTTGGTGTACGCAACGGATCGAATGCAATAGAGGAAAAATGTGGATATATGATACATGGACACAAAACAATAGAGATAGGCGCACCAAGGTTCACCGGGCGCAAAAATTATGTGTCGGGTATCACTATATCACAAAATAAACATGTGACTTGAGGCAAAAATTCTGACAGGCCTGTCTCAAGCGACAAACAAAATATAGAGGATATGGTGCATGGACATATTGAGGACAAACGTCCTATAATGGCCTGAGTGCACTGGGCACACTATCGTGATAGCCGCCAAAAAATAAGTACACTAATTACGCCATGTGTCGGGCACCGATAACTCATAAGTAAAATTGGCACTAGTCAGACTATAAGAGAAAAATGCCTCACTCGTCACTATATATTACAACGACATAAGTATGCACTTGGGAATTCATAAAATCGTGAAATTATCAGCCCACTAGGCCTGCGGCCTTAATGACTGCACCCCGGATACTTCGAAACAACTTTAAGTTGCCTAAATCATTTAAGTGAACTCCATCCGGCAAGTAAATGTTTTCCCGGGAGTTCCAGAAACCCCTGTGTTTCCAGTACAAGCAGTAAGGTATTGGTTCGAGAACAGCCTTAAGATACAAATGAAGTTTGGTAACTTTTAAATTGTACGCAGTACACTGAGGGGAGTGCCGCCGAATAACTTGGCATACTGCAATGCTTTTCACATTAAACTCGTCGTGCAGATATCGCACTAAAGTTTCAAGCTCCGAACCGACGGTTTGTGCCGGCAGTTTGGTTAAGTCGTTAGAACCCAACTCCAAGACTATAATATCAGGACTTAGACGGCGAATTATGCCTAAATCAAACTTCCGAACCTTCGCAATTGTGCGGCCACCTACACCATGAAAACGTATGGACCCTAGAGATGAGAGTTTGGCCATGAGGTGTTCGTGCCCCCTTTTCTGCAAAAACCCAGCAAGACGACGAATAAAGGAGTGTCCCAAGATTAAAATTTGAGGTGGCGCCATGTACCCAACAACAATAAGACGAAAATAAAAAACAGGACAAAATGATGAAACTTGCCTGATAAACTGGGAACAAAAATGAGTTGCGATAGACTTTCACTTTCGCTGAGATGTGCTCGCTGAGCTTGTTCGCAGAAAAAGGGGAAGAACTTACTTGTCGCAGCCTTTACATAGCTGATGTCTCTCCACGTGACAAATAAAAAACCGTGTAATAGACCGCAGAGGCCACCCAGAGAACTGCTTATCGCAATGCCGCTCCTTAGCTGTTATCTACTGATAAGCTTATCTTTGGTCCCAACATAAAAACCATTATGTTCCTTCCGTTGCATAATGCTGGCCTAAACATCATTTGTGACATCTTCGGATCATCGGAGTGTAGTTCGCTCGAATGTCACTTCCAACTGGCTGTCGATCTTTGGCTGGGAGAAAAGATCTGTAGTTTCTGTGTTTCAGAAAGGAAAATGATATCATGTCCCTACTTGGTCATGATGATGTCTTATTTATTCAGGTAAGATGATATCATAGTCTATTTTTAACTACCATTTTTTTCTATTGTTCCGAAAAACATAAAATAGCGCATCCACGAATTGTCAGAAGAAGTCAAAGATTTTAATCAAAAGGACGAAAGAGGGGGTTAGGCGAATGCTAAATCCTACTGATTTTTCGGGAAAAAGATGAAGACGAGTCAAAGCGCAGCGAAGCGTAAAACTGCCTGTCAAGCAAAAATGTCAATCTTTGTTTACTTGACTCTGTAGAAAGTATTGCACAGGGTGTAAAAATCCTATAGAAAGCAACAGGTGGTTCTAAAGTAATCCCTTACTCTTTTGGTTCTTAAATAAACTCCATTATAGTACCTAATGAGTGGAACGTCTATTTAAAAAATAGGAGTAAGAGGAGCGATCACTTAGCAACAGAGCCCGGTTTTCGGATCGTCTAATGAAAAAATAGGAATAAGAGGTGCAATCACCTGAACGCGAGAAACGGCTTACTATATCTTATTTGGCTCTAAAACTCGGATATATAAACAAGACACATACACAAAGTGGAACTGAAAAGTCTTCATTTTAATTTAGCTTATGTCTTCTTATTTAGCGCTAAACAAAACCAGGAGCTCCTGTCAAAACACACACACACATACACAAAGTGGAGCTGAAAACTCGCTATTTCAATTTTGACTATTACAAAAACAGTGTTTTCTCTATAAAATTACTATATCGTGACGTCGTCATTGTTGCACGCTCCGTTAACCAGTCAATTTGCGAGTTCACCAGCCCACAGTTGTATACAAAGTAGTTCAGCTCTGCAGTAAAAACCCTAAGGGAGCACCTTGACATATTATTATAAAAACACAAAGGATCAATTAAAACACGCGACTAATAATTGCTAGCAATCGGACGCGAGATACCGTTTAAAAACTTTATTGAAAAACAATAACAAAAAGAATAAAATACACAGTGATTTGAAAGGGATGAGAAATTAATCTTCTTCTTCGCCCATGGTGTACTTGTAAGGTTTTACTCGAAATTTCTTATGCCGAGTTCGTTTCCTCTGTTTGCCATGAGCATAGAGTCAAATACAAAGATGAGGGGAGTGAATAGGGGTATACAAATCTGCCGATCCGTTATGATTTATTAACCAAATCCGCCCTTCCATTTTCGCTCTGAGTCCGAAATCCGGGCAAAAATATATCAATTACACGTAAAGTCCAAATCCGCGCCCAAAAAACAGATGAATTTGCAATCCGCTGCAATTGCAGGATCCGGAAATCCGTTAAAATATCGCTTTGAATCCGAAATCCGAGCAAAAATATTTTCAAAATCCGCCGATCCGTTCACCTGTTCACCCCCTTCAAAGATGGAAATTGATTAATCATATTCTCTTCGTTCTTTTGGTTTCCAACGTCTTCGCGTTTTTGTGTGTAATTGCTCCACAATCGTGACACCGAAGAAAGCCCTCTTTGATGTAATTTCTCTTCTCGGGGATCTGGTGATCGCATGTAGAATACACCTTGTAGTAATCGTGCCAAGAGCATTTTGGACATTTCATGAACCTTTATTTCATGATCAATGTCCCGTACACATTAGAGTTCTGGCAATGTTCACAGAGATTTTCAGAGGAAAGGTGGTGGACGTTTCAGGGGTTCTACTTTCTGTTTCCTGACTGTCTTTTTCAGTGTCGTTTTCGCTCTCTTGGATGTCTTCATCTTTACTGCCATTCATAGAAGCTATCTCCTCCCCCTCGTCCTCTCTATCCGATGAACTTTCCACATTGCTCTCGTTCTGGAAAGTATTTTCGTTGTTTCGGTAGCCTTTTTCCTTTTCTATTAAATCGCTTAGCAACTTTTTGTTCTTGATTAAACATTTATCGATTGGTATCTCCACAAAACCATCTAGGAACGTATTCCGTGCACGAGGTTTGGTTACGTCATCGTTATGTGGTAGTACCACATACTCAAGTACCTCGGCGATGTTTGTGACGGGAATTATACGTATATTTCGAAGTAACTGTCCGCGGGGAGTCCAGAATAAAATATCTTTGGAAGCGGCCATACTATGTAGCAATTCCGAAGTACACTTTTCCGAAATTGTTTGCGAAAGAAACTGCTTGGGAAAAATGGTGGTGGAGGAAAACCCCAGTAGAAATGTGGTGGTGGTGGAGGAAAACAATAGAAATGTGGCGGTGGTGTGGTGGTAGTGGTGGAGGAAAACAATTGAAATGTGGTGGTGGTCTGGTGATGGTGCTGGAGGAAAACAATGGAAATGTGGTGGTAGTGGTGGTGGAGGAAAACTATAGAATTTTAAGGCCTTCAAACCTATATAAATGAGCAACATTCTACCTTTTTCTCAGTCTACATTCTGCTCCTGAGTTGGTTCTGTCCCGTTTGTGAAAAATCATTTAGTAGAAAGGATAGCATGCAAAGGCACGTTATGTCTAAACACCACAATGCTGGTCTCACCCCATTTCAAACAGTTCCAATGTCTTAAAAGAAATGTCAGCGGTTTCGCTTTGAACACCCTTTTACCTTCATGACTGCGGGAATGACCGGATCCGGGAAAACTGCCTAGGTTCGATTTCTATTACAAAGTTAACAAGGTTCAGAATCAATTTACCTTTCCCGGAGAGGATCGTTTGGTGTTTTCCACAGTGACAGACTGCGTATACAGAAATGCTAGTCGCCATGCCACACATTGAATTCGTCAAGGGAATTCTTAAGGCTTTGGAGCAGGATTGAACAAACGGAACTTAATCGTGTTTGACGAACAGATGATTGACCCCAATAAAGACAAGCGAATTGTGAACCTCTTAATACTCGTGGTTCTCATCCTCGCAATCTAAGCGTGATTTATTTTGTGCAGAATCTATTTCATCACGTGAAAGGCAGTCGCAGCATAAGTTTAAACAGTCACTACTTGGTGCTATTCAAGAACCCTCGAACAAATTTACAAATTTTGACTCTCGCCAAGCAAATGTATTCCGGGGAAAATAATTTCTTTTTAAATCAGTACGAAGGAGCTGTGAAAAGACTCTTTGGTTAACTACTTAGTGATCTGAAAACCACCACACAAGATGATTGTCGACTAAGAACAAACGTCCTACCCAGTAAGGAAGGCTTTAACCAATCAGGGTTTCATGACAATATTGCTCAAGAGCTTCTGAAATATCTAAAGCAGCAAAATCTTTCACCTGTCCCAATTCTTCCAGCTATACAAGAGATACAGGGCAATATGGATGACGTGCTTTCTCGAAACGATCTTCGAGACGATGAAATAGCTGAGTGATACCTTCAGTTGCAAAATTGATACCTTGCTTTTAAGGAACAATTAAATACAAGAACACGAACGGAAGAAATAATCAGCACTGTTCCAGACTTAACATCAAGCATACAAGATACAGTAACCGGGCAGCATTGTCCACTCCCCTTAACCCCTCCAACGTAACACCTAAATTGACACAAGCGGCTATCTCACAAAAACCTGAAAAAGAAAGCTTCAGCCTTTCACCGCCCTTAAATCCTGCTTTCCTGACTCCTCCTCCCACAGCAGAAACCCCATCACAAGGCCCGAAGCGAAAAAGGCGTCGGATTCAATTTGTAAATTATTTGGATGATCATAATGCTCATAGCAACCAGAGGAAACGAACTCGGCATAAGAAATTTCGAGTCAAACCTTTCAAGTACACCATGGGCGAAGAAGAGGATTAAATTTTCATTCCTTTCAAATCGCTCTGTATTTTATTCTGTTTGTTATTGTTTTTCAATAACGTTTTTAAACGGTATCTCGTGTCCGATTGCTAGCAATCTATGATTAGTCCCGTGTTTTAATTGCAGAGCTCAACTAATCTGTCTGCAACTGTGGGCTTGTGAACTCGCATAATCACTGGCGGCCCAGACGTAGTGTGCGTTAACATATTAATATTTACATGGACAAAATGGGATGAGTCGTCGAAACTCTCATGAACTAATTAAAATAGTCCAAAAGTCAAAATATAACAAAACAAAGCTAAGATACCTTTAACTGAACGTCTCCATCTTCTTCCTGGCCGGTTAAAGTGGCATTTTGTTGAGGTTTGCAATCGTAGGTACTATCCACTAAAGAAGAATTAATTCTTCTTTAAACCAATTATACTTCAGAACACACTAATATTATGCAAATTAGGTCATGTGACCTTACAGCTCCACAAAGACTCAAAAAATCTTTTTAAGAAACATGGTCACACTTTTCAGCAAGAGTTATTTTACTTAACTGGTACAAGAAAATACAGAATATAAGCCGCTACAAAACTGCGCTTGGCAACTTTGAAATGCCTCGTTTATTTTGAAAATAAACTGGTTTTTCGATTAGTACCCAGTCTCCCAATACAAGTGTATCATTATAGCATGCTTTTCCTTTAAAAAGTCTTGACATTGCCAAGCGCAGAAATGACATACCTAACGGCCTTTAAATCATGAAACTTTTAGCTAGTAAGAGAATTACGGAAACAAGAAAAAGTGTGCCCATTTTAGTTCAGAGCGTTTCTGGGCGTGGCGAGTCACGTGACCTTATTTGCATATTTGGTGCGGGCCAAATAGACTAAAACTAGCAGTGTATGTGTTTGACAAGTTTTCAACCTGCTACTGCAATCGAAAGATAGACCACCCCCTCATTTTTTTCAAAAGCCTTGACTCCTAAAAAAAGCGATTTTATTTCTGCAGTGCTTTCGTTTATGATCGAAATTTTATTTCCGTTGCAGTAGTTAGTGAATGAAACAATTGGGTTGAGTTTTTGGTTAGAATCTCGCTGCTATTCTTCTGGTCCCAGTTGTTCAGAGGGTGCATAGCACTATCCATCGGCTAAATCTCTATCCACTGAATAGCGCACTTGGTTTCCCCACAGGCTGCCCAAGCTCATTACATGAACGCGGACGTGACTCTTGCTTGCGAGCGGTGTTGTGTTACAAACGGTTATTTACAAAGGCTTGTGTGGGATGTAAACGGTTTTTCTTAAAAGAGAGAAAAAATGTTATGTTTTTAAATAAAATCGACTTACCTTATTGCCTTGTTGTATTCTTTGTTGTTTGCCCGCGTCTCAGGCCGTTTTGAAGCGTTTTCGGCGAATTAGCGCTTGGAACACAAAAATAGCGCTAACTCGCCGAAAACGAGTTATCAATTTAAGACAAATAAACTGAAAAATGCAGAGAAGTTGGTGAAGCAAACAGTTGAAGCCTTTAAAGTCCTGTTAGAATGAACTGGGAATGTTCATTTTTGTTCAATCTGTAAAATTACATTCCTGGCAGGTGGTCTTTGAATGTGGTCCTTGAAAAGTCCTTTTTTTGTAGCAACCCTGTAGAAACGTTTAACTATAAAACTATAAGCCAAAATGCATTGGAATATTTAAAGCCTCTTTTTTTCTCCGATGCTTTTAAACACGCAAGTATCGTCGCCAATTGTCACAGTGGAAAAGGACAAGTCATTTGTTAAAGACATGACAGGGAATCTCCCTAGCACAATCGACGGTGGACTTTATCTACGATAGGAAGTTCAAAATTAAAGAGGTTTCTTGTTTATCGCAACTGTATTCTCTTTTCGTGTGTTTGTTTAGACGTACATCTTGAAAATGAAGTTTACAGACTGTATTGTTGATGTAAGGAGTTGTCGGGGATTTCTTACGACCCCGCACACTGGTAGACTTCACAATCAAGAGGACTGTACACTTTTCGAATACAGACGGTTTATTACAATCTAGATCCAACAATCTAATACAATCATGTTCAACGATCAGAGACCGGCGGCGAACTCATACCCAATCCTACGTT
>BOPM01001061.1:42841-57947 GCA_022179025.1 Porites australiensis | reverse complement strand
TTCAAACGATACTTCGCATTGTTACAACGCTGCAACTCAATAACAGGGTTTAAATAAATTATGTAGTCAAGAAAAAGGCTATATTTTGACTTCACCGGTTGTAGAAAAAAACCTGTTCATTCGGAAAGGGCTATACTCAAAATTACGTGGAGCATTTCTAAAATTCCAAACCTGAATGTCGCTGTATTTATTCCTTGGTAAACCATTGCGCTTTCAGTCAATCCTTCTGAATTGAACCTGTACCGCCTCCAAGGCCGGTTCCTTTCGTTTCACAATTAACTACCTTATTTCTCCTTTGAGAGACCTTGTCTTTAACAGCAACTGCGATACTTCGTCTAGATTTCCTTTATCGAATAAAAAGTCGCGACGGAATCACTCGTGTCTTTGCTGTTTCTAGCATGGGACGGCTAACATTTTGGGTGGATTCATTTGCAACATACGCGTATAGCTGTCGTATTTGCCCACAAAAAGGTTTTTTGTTTTTAAGCTTAAAAACAATAAAAAATTCCAGCAGGCAAATTAAATGCGACAGCTATACGCTATGTTGCAAATGAATCCAACCTATTAAAAAGATAAGATTCTGGATTAATGCCATTGTGCCACCTCTGTGGGCATGCAATCCTTGAAAACAAAAGAAAGAGTGGGCGCGGTTTTCCTAAATGGGTCCCTGAGGAATTGTCACCAATGCAATAAAAGTTTATCAGCTCGTGTTTATGCGAATTATCACAATTGACCACTCCAGAAAATACCATGACATACCATAATGCTCTTTGTTTGTCACCCCAAAATTTTGCATAAGCATTGTTTTCGGTTTCTCTTGGGGCCATTTTAACTCTCAAGAGAAACTGAAGACAATACTTATGCAAAATTTTGGGGTGACAAACAAAGAGCATTATGGTATGTCATGGTATTTTCTGGAGTGGTCAATTGCGCCCAAGCTTAAGGGCCTGTTTACATGGAGGTGGGGGCACCAGATAGGTGAGGTAACATGTGGCGGGTAACTCCACCTATCATGTAAATGTGGTCAAAATTTAAATGAGACATTATATGGACGGGCGGGTTACCCCCCCTACCTGGGGTCCCCCACCTCCATGTAAACAGGCGCGAAAAGTTAATTGGATTAAGGAAAGTCTTTTCGCTATTTTTGGAAGAGACTAACAAATCTTAAGCTACTGATAAGGGTCAGCCGTAAAGTCGCGGGTCCCATGATTATTTGCAGGCTCACACAGGGTGCCGACGCATTTTGGGACTTGCAAAGATAATTTACGTTCATCGCGACGTGCTTTTGGGCTACTCTTCTTTTTTTAGGAACTTCACTCTCACTCATCCTGTAAATTTTTTTTACTCTATAAAATATTTTAAGGTTTTAAGCCAGTAGAATGTCGAACGGTTTCGAATTGCGCTGGAAGTTGTTTTGGTCAGTATGTAAATTAGCTCGTATCCTTTTCATCGAACTGAAATATCCTGGCTTTCTTTCTTTCATTTTGTACAATTTATTATGTGAATTTACGATTTCTGAAGAAAAAACTTCGACGAAACGTCGCGTTTCACTTACACTTATATGCAAATTACCCCTTCACCGTCAAGAAATAAACACTAGAAAAATAAAATAAATGAATATTCAATAAGTAAAGTCATCAGAAATTTTAACAGTTCTATATTACTCAAGTAGAGACAGACAATTTCATGATTTGTATAAGTTCATCGTACCTCCTGTCGCGCATGAACAATTTATGCCACAACGGTACGAACCCCGGCGCCCCTCCCCCCGCCTAAATAAGGCCAGACGCCGATTCCTACGTCAATCGAATTTATCTGGGCTATAATATTTTAAAAGATTTCCCAATCACGATTACCCGATCTTGCAAATAATGTAACAAAATTAGACCGCAACAGTACCATTCCATCTCGTCAGCTACGTTCATCGTCTAAAAATCTCCCTTCTCTTCCTTATTTTAATTTGAGAACATTGGCACCCCCCACACTCTCGAATACTGTGCCGTCTGACATTAAGAATAGCTCCTCTGTGTCCGTTTTTTAAAAACAAACATAAAAATTTCCTTAAACCATTTTTTTGGTGTGTGTACCCATTACGAGTAAATGTCACCAGTAAAAACGTGACCGTTTCGTTTTTCATGGTAAACAGACAACAAAGGCCGGCAATTTCGGCTCCAAATGATAAGTACACGCGAAGGAACTGGGACCAGTTTCAAGACCAACACCTTCTTGACCGAGAGAGGTTATAATCTTATAATCGCGAATAAAATGTTTAACTAGACAAATGAAAAATAAAGTGTTTGTTTCCTTCCTCGAGGCGGCCGGTGATAATTGCAGTCATCTATGATATCGCAATAGTGCGCAACGTAGTCAATGCGCAGTGCAAGACAAGAGTAAAGATGGATCGTCCATGAAGTAGAGCTTTTCTTCATATCTCAGAGTAAATATTAACAAAGAGTTTTAGCCACTCTGAGGATAAATCGTTTTTATTATTATCTCGCAGTATAAAACTTTGGAATGCTGTCCACGTTATGAGTAGTATAGGGCGCATAACGTAACCTACACCACTTGAGAAGCTATACTTAGAAGTAAAAAAAGTCGGTACGAAACCTAATACGATCCTAATATACATAATGATATGAATCTCTCTACTTAAAAAGCCAATTAAGAATATTATTAAATTCTTATACACTGTAAAACCTACGCAAAGACATGATGATATAATTATCTCTACTAGAAGCCTAATATTTAGAAAATTATTCAGCTTTTATACTCTCATTATCTCTTATATACCTAAACGAGGCCATCATAATGTGGTTGTCTCTATTATTATTATTATTATTATCATTATTATTATTAACGTTCATCTTATTCGATCGCGAATTACGATAATACATTAATATACAGTACTTGACATTCTACTACAGAACACTCTAATAATAATCAGTAATAAACCGACAGTGGAAACGATTTTTTTTATCATGGCCTTAGTTTCTTGGTTTAGACAGACAATTCCAGGATTTTTACAAGTCCGTTGTCATTTGAGTTCCCTCCACTCACGCCTGAACAATTCGAGCCACTACAGTAAGAGCCCCCTGCCCCTCCTGCTTGGTATGCGTATGTGCCGCTACCTCCCCCAGAGTATCCACCACCTCCTCCTGATGCACCATTATCTTCCGACCCCCCTCCACCTCCGCCAAACCCTCCTACGGCCCCAGGGGGAGGCCCTCCGTTGTTGCCACTATTCATTCTTCCAGCACGTCCACCTACCCAGCCCTGAGCACGCGATCCACCCATTTCACCATTTTCGGACCTGACCCTGGAACAACCTTGGCCTGACCATCCCGCACCTACTCCCCCATGCCAATTACCGCCTACGCGGTTACACTGACCAGGATTCCCTCCAGATCCTCCGCTACGAACATAACTTGAATCTCGTCCAACGCTACTAGTGCCGTTAGTTCCCGACTGTCCATCCGTCCCGTTATACCCGCTAGATGCACCCCCTCCTCCTCCAGCAGCTAACAGAAGCACGTTACTTGTTGTATAAACAAAGCTCCCTCCCCCTCCCCCAGTTCCAGCATTGTCCTCTACGGACAGTCCCAGCTGAGCTGCTGTCAAGTTAGTGGACTGTCCTCCTCTTATCTCCACTGAATCGCCCCCTCTTTGTCCCACTACAATATTCAGTACAGTTCCTTTATTCAAGGTAAACGTGCCCTCTTTGTATGCACCTTTTCCACCGTAGTACGTTCCGGGATAACTTCCATAGTTTGTGGAGTGCGTTCCTCCTCGAGCTCCCCAGGCTCTGATTCGATAGCGAGTGGTTTTTGGCACTGTGAAAGTCTGAATGCTGCCGAAACGCCCTGTTCCATTCGTTGTAAACGACCAAGGAGCTGATAATGACAATGTATTGTATTTAATAATATACATGAAAACATTTCTTAAATCTGATTGGTTGAGAGCAGTCCAGTTTTTAGTAAACTGAAAACACAGTACAAAAAACGAGGAAAAATAATACAAAAAGAAGGGAATATAATGCAAATTTCTTAGAGAATGGAAAACTGTGATTTGCTAATAGACAATAGAAATCTGTAAGAACCAATCAAGAGCTGCAATCTACTGGCATCCAAAGCTTTCAAGCAAAGCCAGGCAAGTCATTTTTTTATGTATATTATTAAAAAGTGACCATGCAACTTTTCTCATTCAATTTGGAATTTATTTGCATTCGTGCGTTCAAATTGCATTCGTGTTATGGGCTCATGTACTGAGTTTTGATACTTTTTTAAAAAACACATTTATGCAAATAAATTCCAAATTGAACTCGAAGTCCTATGATTACCTATACTAATATTTGCGCTCTAAATTGTATTTAAAATAATTAAAAAGTAATATCAAAACCCATCAGTTGATAATCAGTTTAGGGTGATAATCAGAAATGAAGTGAGGACTACATTGTGGCAGACGAAACTTAATGGCCGGTGCCTGTTTGCGAGGAGTTAGCATATGCATGAAATCAAGGCTGTGGAGGCTACAGTTTCTTCTCGCTGAGATAATCCCTCATAACAGACCAGACTGATTGTGATCAAGGGCTGCTCTTTAAGGCGATATTACTTGAGACGATTTGCAACGGCAATTTTTATGGCGACAATGTTGCAACAATCAGAAACAATGTCGCAACAATGCTGCAACGCTGTGTTGCGCTAAAGATCGTCGCTGCGAATAGTCCCACGTAACATTGCCTTTACAAAGAGAATCAAATCCTCCTTAATGATATTGCCATTGTCTTTAAGATGAACGCTTCAGGCAAAGAATTCGAAAAGGTATCAGCTGTCAAGAGATTTTGAAATTGAATCAGGAATATCAAGACAATCGACCTAAAAACATTTCAGAAACAGGAGGACAATCTGATGCCCATATTCCGAAGCCCGAAGCGTGCAACTTAGCGTAAGCAATAGATCAGTTTATTTTTAGCATGACTTTGGAATACTTTTTCAAGCGAAAATGGAAGCCCCGCTTCGTATGTGCGCTCATCCGATAAGTACAAGAAATACGAAAATAGAGCGTTTTCACATGATGGCATGGCGGCCATATTGGTGTTCCAAAACAATGGAACGGCCGTCATGTTGGCTGTTTCAAACCAGTCCTGTAGGAGTTGAACTCTTTTCTTATATAAAGCTTTCTTTTGTTGAATAAATTTGCATAGATGCTGGGCACGTATTAAAGTGAACACGCTCTAAAAATAAGTAACCATCATCAATACATCAAAAAATACTATTAATTGGTCTCCAGGCTTTGTTGACTAGAAAGTCAGTCTGAAAATCTACATCTGCGTAACCGCGGTAGCATGGGCATGGGTTCTTGAGTAGAGTTAGTCATGTTTGGTAGAATCTAATTATTACTATAATTACATAATTGCTGCAATTGAAATTGATAAAAAATACATATATGTATGTAAAATAAAATAAAAGATATAAATCATGGAGTACGCATCAGCCGCGCAAAACTTCAGTCTTCATGTACATACAACTTGCATAAAAAGAAATTACAATAAACATGTCTTCCCTAACTTTTTATTTTATATGTTTAATAATTACCATAGCACGTGATTCCATCACCGGAGGAACCAAACTTGCATGCACACAAGTGGGAACCAGCAGTATATTTTTTAAAAGCTTAATAATTCTAGATTATGGATTTAAACTAACAAAAACGGTTTACTTAAATGTGTTTCGAAATTGGAACGTTTTGTGTAAAAGTACACTTCTCTATAAATCATGTTCCACTCCCGCCGGAAATAAACGGAAGAAAACAATTAACACCGCATTCGCTTCTCAACACGTTCCACTAAAAAACCGTGTCTCAGATTTTTGACAAGTGCGTTTGTTTTTCTTTTATTAGCAAATGAAGTTGGGAAAGGCAATTAGTCAACACTCCCCGTGGAAAAAAAGCTCTAGCTTTAAAATGAAAAGGAGTATTAAAATTCGCAGACACGGTTTTGTAGAAGAGATATATGGCATCACTCTGGCCAAATTTTAGCCAAATTGATTGAAAGGCTGCCGACTTGGAGTTCAAAACGTACGAGTCGATCGGCAAAATTTGCGTTCGGAGATAAAATAGAAAATACATTTTTGGCGGCATCCTACCTGGAATGAGATTATAACACCTAAATGTTTATTCTGATTGATATCAGAGAGGGATCAATTTTCTCTAACAATAGGACTTTGACAGGTAACATGTAACAGGAACAAACTTTCGCGGCAAGCAAGGGAACAGTTTAATTCTCCGTTGGAAAACTTCCACTCTTTTACACCACGAGAAGCACGGTTTAATTCTTTCTCGAGCAAAAGTTTTGCCTCTCCTTCGATCTTTTTCGTATGATCCGCCCAGGCGTTTTTGTCGATCGGCGCCAGGCCAAAAAACTTTGAAGCCGCCGAATGTCCACCACCGATTGCTCGAAGGCCAAGAACTGAGGCCCGGTTTATTTCAAACGCTCTGCTCTTCTCGGAAGAACTAAAAACAGAATTTGTCTTGTGCGACGGACGGCTTTCATTCTCGCACTGGATTCTCCAGGTAGAACCAAGTCCATGCTTAGTCGCTACATTTTCCATGACTTGGACTCTTCCCTGGCAAAATCGACAAGCTACAGACTCGTCCAGTTTCTCAAGCAGCTTTTCGCTCGATACGATAGCTCGACCGCTTATTGTTTTCCACGTTCCATCAGCAGATGGGGTCGATGAGCTTAATTGGCTTTCTTCATCTGGCTCTTCAAGCTGGATTTTGGAGCGGCTTGCACTCTCAGCAACTGCAACATTTTCGCTTTTCTGAATATCCAACTCCTCGAGCCACTTCTCTTGCTGATAAAATGAGCCTTTGTCGCTCTCTGCCAATTTTGCGGCCCATTCTTTGTCAAACTCGCTCTTCGATTTCTTTTTCGCTCTCGGTTTCGATGACGAAATTTTCTTTTTTTTTGGCGGCAAACGTTAAATATCCACGGAGAATACTAAAGGTTATAAACAACGCGAAGACAATTCGCACTTGTTGTGGCGAAGCACGCACTCGGTATCACGTTACTAGTTCACGGGCAAGTTAATTGATATATGACACGGGTATGACAGATCTTGTCAACGATCAATTAAGATAATTAACGAGAAAAAATCTTTTACCCCCGATATCTTTCGACAGAAATAATATTTTCTTCTAATTTTTTTTTTTAAAGAAAGCTCTCAAGCATATCTATTTGAAAACGTTGAAACCTCAAATATGGAAAAATGGCAATTTTAAGGGTGGCTGATACCTTAAGGTGCCTGAACACAGTTTAAGAAAGATATGTTTGGAGAATTACTTAATTAATTTATGGGGTACTGCTTCTTTCTTGGACCTAACTAAGATAATTTTACATACATTAGGCAGGATAATTTACCGATGCATGATGTTCCATTTCCAGTGTATCCAGGACTGCATGTGCAGTTATAAGACCCCTGAGTGTTATTACAGAAAGCATTGGCATCACAGTTATGGACGTTAGTGGTACACTCGTTAATATCTGAAAGAAAGAATTAATATCTGAAAGGAGAGAATTAAGGTGCCTGAACACAGTTTGATAGGTTGTGGATCATAACCAATTATTGGGGTTTTATTTAAGACTCATTGCGGGTATAACGCTAAAATTTTGATTCAGCACATCAAACAATCTATATTTATCAGACATGACATTTATTAAGTTAAAAGTGAGACTTGGATTGTTGCCATGGCAACATGGAAGTTTGACAACAAGCCAAAAAATTTCAATTTATTAGGTTTAAGCAAAATTCAGTCATTGGATTTTCTTAGAAAATTGAACACAGCTTTCGATTAGTAACCCTCATCTTTTAGAAACCACTTGACCAAAACTGTAACGAACAGTTTTTTTAAAAATCTTCAAGATAATAGCCTTTATGGAAATCTTGATTTTACCAGAAAACTCCTTTGTTCAAAAGATATTTTACGCTTTCATTGGCTTTTGCGTGACATGAACAGGACCTCTGCCAAATTTCGTCACATTTTAATGAGTAGGTTTAAAGATATTGTGGTTTATTTACATTGCTTATAAAAGTCAACAAAACAAAGGCTCTCACGTACGCATGTTCAGCTCTAGTTTAACAGGCCCGCGCTGAAGTCATGTGATGTGTCAAAGGCGCCAAAAACATTATTTTCTGTTGAAATTTTTTTTAGCCCTTCTCCCTCTTTTTCTTTATATAATGATAAAGATGTTAAAATACACAGTAAAGGGATAAATCAGATTTAGAGAAATAGTGTTCTGCAACCTTAGATGTTAAGACAAACCAAAACAAACCCAAACAAATATTGCTTGTAACGGAGCAGAGACGTAATTTACGCCCGCTCCTCCTCCTCCCCTCGCTTCCCCCAGTTTTAATAGCAATAATACATGGTCGCAAATGCAAATGCCTTGATAATTTACCGGCGCATGATGTTCCATTTCCAGTATATCCAGGGCTGCATGCGCAGTTGTAAGATCCCTCAGTGTTATTACAGAAAGCATTGGCATCACAGTTATGGACGTTAGTAGTACACTCGTTAATATCTGAAGGGAGAGAATGTATGACCATAGAGCGGTTTTCACTTGACTGTCGTAAAACCAAAACCAAAGTAAATACACTAGCCAACCAAAGGGCGTAGTAAAACCAAAACCAAAACCAAAACCAATCCCTTTCGACAGTCAAGTGAAAACCGCTCTAAAACAAAAACAAATCCAAACAAATATTGCATTTTGCCTACACTACCCAGAAAGCAACCCACCCAAGAATAAATGCGTGAACCTGTGGGTCAGCAAGGACCTCAAAACCATTTTATTGCAAAACTAGCTGTCAAAAGCCTATAAATGAATATAACAAAATTGGCAAATAAAATAAAAGTTAGAGGCTCTAATGAGTGCTGACCTAGACTGATTCAAATTTGCAACGTACAGCTAAAGATATCTCAAAAAGCTACCCACAATTTCTCATAGCCGGCCCAGTCCTCTAGTCCGTGCAGGCAAAATAGCTATTTCTGCTGCCCGCAGTCTGAACAAGGACGCCTGATATTTTATAGATAATAGTCATTTCAAACACGGTGGGGCCAAACTGTCCTTCATTTAGGGTACATTTACGTATCTTTTACATTTCTTTTCATTTCTAGACCAAACTTGCCAGATAGACTTCGATTGTAGACCAAATAATTTTACTGAAGTTTTTGTTTTTGTCGGTGAAGGGAAGAAACTATATATAGTAAAGCTCTGTAAAGCAGCATTGGAGCCACTTGTTGGTATTCAAAATATAATGGAATTATAGGATTTATATATTTGCCTTTTGTTGTGTCTCATTCTTAACGCGATTTCTAAATTTGTACCACCAGAATAGCTCTTCCTTCATGTATGCTTTATATAGTGATGCCGCAGAATAAAAAGGCAAAACCCCTCCCCTACAGGAATTCTTTTGTTGACTGCATTGTACTGGACATTTACGAGACGGTTTACGGACAAACTAGCCGATTCATTACAGCTGGATTACTAATAACCATCTCGAGAAAAAAAACAAAAACAACTCTACATCCTTACTCGAAATCCAAATCGAAATCCTAACTCGAACATCCAACTCAAATTCCTATTTCGAAAATCCAACTCGAAAATCCAAATCGAAATTATAACTCGAAAATCCTACTTAAATTCCTATTTCGAAAATCCAACTCGAAATCTAACTCGAAACCCTAACTCGGAAGTTAGTTTATTTGTCTCTAATAGTTTGCCCCCTCGAATAGTTCTTGTACAGAAAAAAAGTCGCTGGGTGTGTGCCCCCGAATCAGGGGCACCCAACGACGGTTTCCTCCTAAACGCATTGAAAAGTCTTTTTATGCTATCCAGAGTACTTTTAGATCTCTAGAAATGTATTCTAAGCAGCAGTATAAAATTTGCATCTGTTCGGTCATCCTAGTGGAACTGAGGGCTTTTCGAAATTACAAGGGCTTCACGGTTATTTTTCCGAAAATTTAGATGCAGTTGAGCGTTTTACGAACTCGGTGAGAATTTTTCTGGTTCTTCTTTCCATCGCATTTTTGAATCCGAAAATTTTCAGTTTATCTTTTTCTACGAAAATTAGCCTAACACAAGGAGTAAAAGACGAAAAATTACACTTCAGAAAATAGTAGGGAATTTTTTAGATAAGCTTCGAAAAGTGTACCTGAATGGAACGCTGTTCTAGAAATTTTTTAGCCGTATTCAAGCAATAGAATGTTCTAGGCAATATTTGCCTCTCCGAACAGATATTTTACAGAAAACAGTCGTTGGGTGCCCCTGCCGAATCAGGAATGCAAAAATAAAAACAAAACTTAAAATTCCCCGGGAAACAAATTTGTCTTTTAAACTTACCCTAGCTGAGATACCTACCGCAAAACAAGTGCGCGGGCTCTTGAAAAATAAAGTTCTAAGAGCGGACTAAACCGAGATATGACAGGGCAAGTTTAGAAGCCTTTAATCGCTAGTTGAGGGTGTTACGAGTAGACAGCTGGACTTTTAAAAAGTTGTAACGTTTGCTTACCCTGCACCGCGGCGTCAAGTTTTGATCCTTTAGCATCATCATCAACATCATTATTTCGAGATATTATCAATGATAACATTATAGCAGCAATAACCAAAATGACAACGGCAATAAGACAGATGAGGACAGTTAACATGATCAGCATTCGCCGGTCATTTTCGCGACTTGGACTCTCTATCGTGGCGTCACTCATCATGTTCTCCCTCGTTCACTTTAATCAGCCCAGACTCTGAAGCTGTCAACTTGTTTCCACTGCCACTACAAATAATATTCCACTTTTTCAAGGACATTAAACTTATACAGTCTATTTAAAATATTCCGTTCTGTTGTTGGCCCCAGGCATTCTCCCACTTTTAACACACGCAAACGCTTCGCAGGAGCCCCCTTTTTTTGCACTAAAAATAACCTCTTGCTCTTAAAAATAACCTCTTGCCTTGTTTGCATTGCAGACAGGATTGTCTACGGCTGATTTCATGCAAGAAACATTTATTTAAGTCCTCAGCTTCTACGTTCGTTATACGGATGTAAGATCTTGAGCCGGCGTAAAGATGCATGATGATAGCCCATGCGTCATGATAAAGTGATTTTACTTGAATAGTGAGACAAGTACGAACAAATAGTAAGTGCAATATAGCAGGGACACCCTCCGAGAAAATAGTTCGAAACCACTTAAACATAGCATTGTTAAACCTACTCTAGTATTTAAAGGGCAGATATAGGCTTATTTTTATCCCCTAAAAATTTTTCATCTGTTCTGATTTCCTAGTCTTACTAGTGATCCAAAAATTATGGGGATCAAAACTCACCTTTTCGAAAATTTCAGCCAGAAAAAAGGCTCCCGAAAATTCTTGGTGACCTCAGGGTAAAAATACGTTAAAAACATGGGCAATTATATGATTTTTTAGATGTTCAAAAATCCTAGAAGAGGCAGGCAAGCAAGAAATTTTAAAACAAATGTTCCGAAAATTCTAGATTTCAAATCGTCTCCCGAACAGATATTTTCCGAAAACTGACGTTGGGTGCCCCTGATATAGCAAGGGGTAAACAAAAGAAAGCAATTGAATTAGTGCATAATAGCGTAAAGTAGAAAGTATTTGAATTTCTGGTATTATGGGAATGAACTTGATTTGTCATGAAAAACATTTCTTTAAATACATTAGGAAGCAGGCCTACTTAATAAGAATACATGAACTTTCCAACTTGAAAAAAGTAAATTTGAGATAATTTCAGTATTTGCAAAGGTTTGAATTTAGGATCAGTGTGAGCATCAAATGGCGTCTTGGAAATAATTCGAATTTTTTTTTTTCTGACGTAGAACAATACGATTCAAGTTTGTGGGATACTTCGATGTCCAAATTAAGTTATAAAAAAGGCTGCGTAAGGAAGTAATCGGAAGGCAAAAGCTTGATATATATATTACTCCAATCACTCATTCAATCAATCTAGAAACGAGGCTGTTTTGGCAATGGTGGCATGGCAATTTCTGACTAAAACTGAACGGAAGAAATGCAAGAATACGCAGTAACACGGTGAAGAACGGGCGTAAAAAAGCATGGCAATTTAATTTCCTAGGTGATAATAACTACTGGTGCTGTAATGCAGATTTCTCACTGTCATTTTCTTAAGGGTCAAAATCGTGGTTTCACAGCCCGCAGCCAGAGTATAAAAAGAGACAGTTTAATAAAACGGGTGTTTTCAGACCCCACAGTAAGAGGGATAATTTGCTTTTTAATCGTGGTTTTACGCACCGGAGCACATTTAAATATAACTTAATTATATATATAACTTAACTTAAAGTCACGAGATCGTCGTATGATACAGTAGTTTTAAACCAATTACGTTTTAACCCAAAAAATCAAATATATATGATATTAATTAATCCAGCCAGTGGTCTATTATCAATGCTGCGTTTTGATTGGTTGAGCTGCTACTAGGCTATATGTTATAGCCCACTAATAGCGAAAAGCGCCGGCTTTGAAAGCCAAAACAATGGCGGCTGAATACGCAGTAACACGGTGAAGAACGGGCGTAAACATGCATGGCATTTTAATTTCCTAGGTGATAATAACTACTGATGCTGTAATGCAGATTTCTCACTGTCATTTTCTTAAGGGTCAAAATCGTGGTTTCACAGCCCGCAGCCCGGAGTATAAAAAGAGACAGTTTAATAAAACGGGTGTTTTCAGACCCCACAGTAACAGGGATAATTTGCTTTTTAATCGATCGTGGTTTTACGCACCGGAGCACATTTAAATATAACTTAATTATATATATATAACTTAACTTAAAGTCACGAGATCGTCGTATGATATTTTTAAATCAATTACGTTTTAACCCTAAAAAATCAAATATATATGGTAGAAATTAATCCAGCTAGTGGTCTGTTTTCAATGCTACGTTCTGATTGGTTGAGCTGCTACTAGGCTATATGTTATAGCCCACTAGTAGCGAAAAGCGCCGGCTTTGAAAGCCAAAACAATGGCGGATGAATCGCGTTTTCCTAGCTAAAGTTGTTTTGTCTCGATATTTTTGACCAACTAGTTGGATTTTACTAAAACAATTATTCCTCTCGCCCTTCGGCCTCATGGGCTATTGACTCAGAGCCCATTCGGGCTCAAGGAATAATTGTTAAATATCTGACTGGATTTGCAAAAACATGGCTATAGAAATCTTTCTCATACACCTTCTGAGTGAGCCTTATAGTGGAGCATTTTTTTTCTTCATAGGTGCTTTTAATTTATTCAATTTGTATCGAATATTTACTGAATAGGGTGCACTAGTTAGACTTTGATGAGTTTCTCACTATTTTCCTTCGCTCTATCGTATTGACTTCTGAGTGGTTTCTTTGTATTGATTGTTTTACGTCACTCGTAAGTTACGCAGGTTCATCGACATCGAGGATGAGCCAAAAATAGGCTCTTCAGTGGGTGCAAAATACCGGTTTAACGAAAAGTTGTGCTGCCTTCTAGGATTTTTATGGTACTAGCAGGTTCCTGCTCCCTCCATGTAAAGAGCCCCTTACATGAGACCGATCGAGTGCTTTGTATGTATCAAAAGTTCAAGGAGATACTGATATTTCCCCTATGAGAGAATGAGCTACAGCATGTGTAACTGCCTATTGTTCAATTTGTTTAAAACGAAACGTTCAAATGTTACGGCTTCGCGATGTTAAACACGACTCAGTCTGCAAATCAGTAAAATAAGGTTTAGATATCGTCAATTTGAAGGATATTTTGATCTGTCAGACAAATGAAACTTGTTTGTCCCGGAGAAGCTATAAACCATTGCGCTCTTTCAGCCAATTCTCCCAGTTTACATTTGTACACTTCCAATATCAGTTCATTAATTTCCTCTTATTTTGCTGTCAAGGGCCTCATTTCTGTAAAGACAGCAAGTGGAGCACCATCGGTGAGAAAATTTGGTTATCTAGTAAGCATCCAAGAAATTTTGGATCTGACAAAATCGTCCGTACATACGTCCACCCATTCATGTAAGCCGGGGTGAAACCTCACATTTCATGCGACCGCGCGTTTTGGCGGTAAATTGCATGACCACCCGTACTTTTAGAGAGAAAAAAACAACAATAAAGTTAAAGAAAGTTCAGAAGAAAATTCAAATTTTGTTTTTATTTTTCTGTCAAATCGACTATAAGAAAAAAATTTTACCATACAAAACTTTTTTTTCTGAGTAGTTTGAATGGTAACATCATGTCCATGTAAATTTTGTACGATTTTTAAACTGACCTCTAACGACCAACTAAGAAAAGAAGAAGAACAACAACAACAACAACAAAAACGTCTCACATAACGTAACAGTAAAGCCCTACTATGAAGCAATGACCTCAATTTCTCTTCTTCAGGTGGGGAGTAGAAAGGGAAGCTCTGCTTGAACCACGGTGAGTCATTGAAGTCGACGAAGCCCGAACTTGCCGACTTATCAATCACGTTTGCTCGTGTCAATCTTGCTTCGCGAGTGCGAGCATTCGTTTAGTAATAAACCCGTGGTGATAACTGAGCCACAATCTAGGACAAAAAGTGTTAAGAATTTTGCACTTTCTTACTCAAAGGAGACTCGCCCTACGAATTTGGCACCATGATGACCCCTTCCCCCACCTTTCCCTGGTCAATGTTGTTTAGTCGGGAGCAAAAATGTTCCGGCCAAACTTCAACATTTTTTTGTTTACGAAGGGGAGGAAGGGGGAAGTACCTTGAGTGAACGGGGCTTTAGAGGGACGTATTCTAAAATTAGACATACAAGGTGCATTTTACTTAACATTTTTGTCCAAGATTGCAGCTGGGCCACGCGCAAAGCTTTTAGGCTTGGGTTCGAAACTGTATCCTAGCAACATACAGCGCATGCTCAACTAATATCTTTATCGAGTCAAATTCTAGCCAAGTCCTTCTTCAGTATGCCAAAATCGAGAAAGTGAAAAAAAGGATCTACAAGCGTAGTGAGTAAAGCCTTACAATTGTGTGATTTGTACTAGCCCATTGTCATTCAGGTTACCACCGGAAACACCTGAACAACTTCCATTTAAGCCA
>BOPM01001061.1:39874-42831 GCA_022179025.1 Porites australiensis | reverse complement strand
GATGTCGCATACATGGTGGTCAGCCCAATGAGTTATTTAATTTAACTCACCTTCAAACGGCTGAACGCTTTCAAAACTAGTAGCAAATTTTAAGCACTTCTTTCATGGTCCAACGCATTTTATCAGCACATGCCTTATAAATAGCTTTTAAAATAAGATATTAGTAAATGTCTGCTAAAAGAAACGTAATAAGACAATATTTTAGCACGAGGATATCGCGATTAAAACATACAAACGGACAAAGTAAAAGAAGAAATAAAAAAGAGCATGAAGATTTGAAGACTACAATGGCCTCCTAGCTAAAATTTTCTCCAGTAGTTTTTTTTTTCTTAAGTTCCTTATTCTAGAGCGATAATGCGATTCAGTTATACGGATGTTACGGGAGATTCCAATTTGTTATGCTTAGTTAGTGACGCGCAAGTGGCTTATGAAAGGTTGTATTTAAATGGCGGCGCTTGGGTTGCAAACGATGACCAGCGCTAAGAATCTAAAGATATTTAACCTGCGTGGAACGCTTTGTGATTAATGCAGACAACAGGAACATAAATTCTTGCATTTAAATGTAAAATAAGACTATTTTCACCTTTTTGTCTGGGAAAAAATGTTGTAATCAGATAATTTGAACTAAATTTCAAAGGAATTTAAGGTCTCGGTAAAGGAAAACGAGGTGCCCACAGAAAAAAATTCTAGCCGCGCGAGTATTTTCGCTACAAAGGCAAGTTATATATCAAATCAAAGCTTAAAGACTACTAAGTTACCTTATAAAAGATTTTATTTTATCGAATTTCAAAAGGCGCTTAAGTTTTTTGCTCTCGAACTCAGAGGTATCGAGTTTACTGCTGAAGCTCCAGCCCTTTCGCGTTGTTAAATATTCACTTCCTTTTTATTGCATCTGATTGACTGATAAAAGACCTAAAAAAGGGTGTGAGGAAATTTGCATATGTCTCGTATTAGCGGAATTATTGCATTTCAAACTAAAAAGTCGAATCTCGAGCGCGATTTACGCAAAGAAACTGACATAAAATGAGTTACAAAGAGAAATCGGAAAGTTCCTCACACCCTTTTTTAGGTCTGTTATCTGTCAATCAGATGCAATAAAAAGGAAGTGAATATTTAACAACACTCATCAGGCAACTTCAACGAAGTTGAAGTTGCCTGATGAGTGTGGTCCTACAATTTCGGACCATACGAAACAGCACTGTCGCAATAAACGATCAATGATTACTCCTGAAGCCTGAACTTCTGTGATTATTAATATATATATATATAGGAAATAGGAAAAAAACTACACTCTCATCTCGACAAGCCTGTTTCGTGATCGCTCACTCCTCAGGGGATTTAATGAGCGATCGCGAAACAGGCTTGTCGGGATGAAAGTGTAGTTTTTTTCCTATTTCCTATATTTATATATATCACGCTCTACTTTAACGTATCGAGCACTTTACACTTTACTTGCGCTTGCGTTGCAAACGATGACCATCGCTAAGAATCTAAAGACAATCAATTAACTTGCGAAAAACGCTTTGCGACTAATGTAGACAACAGGGAACATAAATTCTTGCTTTTAATTGTAAAATACGACTATTTTAAAATTTTGTGTAGGAAAATATGTTGCAGTCACAAAATTTGAACTAAATCTCAAAGGAAACTATGTAGAGCATTTGCGGAATTTTTCACATATTCAATGTGACGCAAATGTGGTTGGTTTTATGAACTTCCACAGAGGAAACAAAACCAAATTTTGTTTTTTAGGCCTCATTTGATTGCCCCTGTGTCAATAGTAAAGAGATAGAAGTAAGCAGTTTAAATTTCAGTTAAAACAACGTCTATTTGAACTCACATCCACTGACCTCGGTCGTTTTGCTGGTGCAGCGTCCTCACACACCGTTTACCCTTACTTTTTTCCTTTTGCTTTTGTTTTCTGAATTTGCAGCTTGCGTTGCAAACGATAACCAGCGCTATGAATCTAAAGATAATTTAACCTGCATTTAACCGCTTTGCGATTAATGTAGACAACGCGCACATACACAATCAAGAAGCAAAAGTTGCTAGTTTTAGTTTCATCCAATAGCGTCTTCTCAGAAACTAGCTGTGTCGTAGTAGAGCAGTAATTTAAATAAATAATTTGTGTGTGGGGATTCCACAATTAGCGCAATTGTATGTCATTGGTCATTTCCTTTAAAAGTCAAATGAGGTCACTGCGCTCTCCTTAACAACTTAAACCAATGAAATATTTGCTTCTCGTGAGAGGCTTTTACTAGGCAGGCAAGTGATGTTTTAAAAAATTTTGTACAGCCGTTTAAATGGCTACAACGTTTTTATTCCCAATTCCTCTTAGAACTATTGAAAAAAACCCAGTACAGTTATAATTTTTCATGAAAGTTGTTAGGCTTTGTTAGGTTTTGCAAATATTCTACTTTGTCGTGCTATTTCCGGACACTTTATACATAAACTGTTATGGGCTAGAGATGACACCACCATTTAGAAATTTCAATTTGTGTAAGACAACCATTAAGTTTCGACGACAGTCTCCACATAATTTTCCCATTTTGTCATAATAGCGAGGACAAATTGAAAAAAGGGAGCAAAACATTACGTGTGTGATTGTCTGGGAAAATAGGGCCACCTGTCCGAAAAATAGACCGCGTTTTATACAAGACTTGAAGCAGAGACGATAAAAAATTCCATACAGATAATTCGTTGTCCAGTGTGGTACGTGGCTGAAAGCTTTAACTTATTAGATAATAACTATATTTATCCTCCAATTACAGGTCGGAGCCATTTCTGTATTTAGTCGCTCGTCAAGTACGAACGCTGCCGCCATGTTTGTACAAGAGGCGCAAAGCATGATGGACTAAAGAGCCACCCACGACCCACCCCCCGACAGATGGTCTTGATCAACGATCACTGAAGCGTGAACGAAAATTCAGAAGTCGTGATGAAAATTTTGAAGGTCG
>BOPM01001061.1:27374-34874 GCA_022179025.1 Porites australiensis | reverse complement strand
CAGCGCAAAACTGATCGATTTCTAGCGAAATTTACCTTGAAAATAACCACAAAATCGGTCGTTTTTTACCAATTGCTTTTCGGTGAAGTTTGCCCCGAAACTCCTGCGAAATCGGCCGATTTTTCCGCGAATTTGTCCCTAAAAATCCCGCGAAAGTTGACTTTTTGTTCTGAGACCTATCAGAAGCCCTGCTAAGAAGACAAACCCCTTTGCATCAGCAGAAGGGTGTACAAAATTTCTGTCCCCCTAAAAATGAAAATGTCCCCCAAAATTTTAGCCAAGGGGACAAATTGTCCCCCAGTGATCAATTCCTAGCTCAAACCCTGTTGACCCAAGTGTAGTTTCTTCAGCTGCAGGATTTAGATTTATTGGCATTTGTACTAATAAAAATATAAGAAGATTTTTAGTCATGCAGCGACGAAAAAAAAAATTACGACCGAAAAGCGTGCATCGTGCATGTGCAGAGTAATGTTTTGCTAGTTCAAAACTTGCTTGAATTTGTTTGACTTTGCTTTAAGCTCTCTAATGAAATCAATCGGATGGATATAAGCTTCCTTTTTAGTTTTCTAGATCATTACTTAAAAAACGTAAAGTGCAGTGCTACCAGGAAAGCCTCGAGCAATAATTATTTAACTTGAACGTTGCATGCGGTTTATATGTGACTCAAAGTTGAAAGATCCACACTACAATTCATGCAACTTAATTTGTTAAAATAATTAAACGAAAGTCGAGAGTCGAAGGAACGTTTCTTGTACGCCGTGTACACCAAAAATTTGCTCAATTAACGCACTTAATCGCATATACCTGAATTCGAAATATATCCAAGTAATTTAAGGCGCCATAAACAAACAAACAAACAAACAAAAGTAACAGAACAAAATTCACCTATGTTCGCGTTAAAACTTGATTTTGTCACCTTCGCTAGCATCAGGAAAACCTTGTGAAAGTTTCCCTTGTGTGTTACAAGTCACGTGGACCAACAGTCATCTCGTATTGGTCGAAAAATTGAGTCATGTGTTTTGTATCGTTCGTACCCAGGACAGCTACGTTCTTTAAAGAGGCCAGACTATTTGGAAGTCCGTCGCGAAAAATCTCGATTTTTTCTGGCTACTAATTTAGGATGGCGTTCTGCGAACGCAATTACCACTAACATTTCATCACCAAAATCTCCTTTAGCATAACAAAAAAATCGTGACATTGCTCAGAAACTCTTCGCTTCAAAAAAGAACTTGTTTTTGTCAGAGACCAATTTCTCTGGATGGCTCATCTATAACTATCTCCTTTCCTTTGTCACAAACTGGTGAATGTAAAATTTGGCGATTATTTTTTATTATTGTCACAAACCGAGCTCTAATAACATCTAAAAAATAATTTTCTTACGAAAGTCTTGTTAAAAACCTTATACTAGAATACACTTTAAATATATAACTTTCTTAATAAATGACGCTGTTTCATTTTTTAATAGTTTCAGAGCAGTAATTTGTCTGATTGCGAGTAAACCAGTAAATTCCCACTACGGCGGATTTCGTTTAATTATTAATAGTTCGCCAGATGATTCGTAGGTTCCTGCCCTTCTGTAAAAAAAAAATATAAATTTATATGTAAACTTAAATTTTTCTCGATCTGTTTAATGTGCCATTATAATTTGATTACCCACAACTCGTGTAACATCGCACAAAGAGTTACGTGTCTTGCTTGCCAATAAAATGAAGGTCTTTAATTTCCCTGGGGCAAAACAATTATGTCAGAAGGTCGTGAATTTCACTGAATGTAAAAACGAGTACGTTGCTCAGAAGCTATTAGGTTGAAAAAAGAACGTGGGAATGAACATGACATAAATAAATATTTTACATAAAAATTACAGACCGTAAGGTTGAAACAGGATTCCCTAAAACGAGGATCAGATACCTCAGACAGCGGAATTGCGAAAGCGGATGGAAAAATACCGATCTCATCAGGAGACTATGGTTTTGATTAGCAAAAAGTTATTTAACAATTAATGAATGAGGCTGTCAGTATCTTACGAAGAATTATGGAGATCGAGAGGGTGTTATCGCGGATAACACTCTTCTCGATCTCCATAATTCTTCATATGATACGAAAGCCGAATTCAATAATTGTTTTATTATTCATTCACAATAATTCCTAGTTTAAAAACAAAGCTAAAACATGCTTACCTTCATCGATGTTAAGTTCATCTTCGATAGCTCACGTTTAGGGTTGTTATTATTTGTTCTCCAAATAGCAGATGTCGCCCTCCGAGTTGTCTTCTTGCTGTTCTTGCCATGTTTTCAGCTATCATTTCGCCTAGTTCGAACGAACGAATTTTCATGTAATACGCAAAAACCATTAGATTCTCAGAAGAGAATGCTCTTGTTTTATGAACAGCATTAATATCGAGTTCGGGCTTCAATATCCGTAAAAAACGATTGTAACCTCTGTCACGATCTGTCACGCAATCGCTTCTGTTCCTGAATCTTACTGGTTTTTAGCTCTCTGTTATAGACAACGAGTTAATTTCCCCAGAATATACGTTACATCAATTAAAAGCTCATTTCTTCCTAACTTTACTGTTGAAATTTCACCTTATTGGTGATAAAGGTAGTATGGTAAATAATTTTTTAAATTTAGCTTGTCATTTCCATAGAGAAACAGTGGGATTTCGTTCAGGTCCCTCTTGATGTCATGACTTTTTTCAAACTTCATAAACATAATAAAATAAAATCGGGAAGAGATGTACAATAAGCTGATAATAAGTGAATGTCTTCTTGCGCTACAGTTAAGGCGAGCGGTAATTTGCTTAAAAACCACTAATTTTCAAGTTGAAATTTCTCGTGACTAGCACCGAAATTTGTTAACGTCATTTTCTGCCAAAGCAAAAAGTTATTTGACAAATTAATTACATTGCGATGAATAACTCAGTATGGACTACTGATAGCCAAAGTTTGAGCGATTTTGAATTTTTATTCTTTTGCCGCTATTTTCCGATTTTGTTTGATTCGTGTGGGCATTCGCTCTTAAATTTCTCGCGCAATATTTGCTCCTTCGAATAGTAGTTTTACTGTAATTTTACAGAAAAAAGGTCGTTGGGTGCCCCCGTAAATTTGGCTTAATAGGACAGCGTATGGGTTCCCTGAGATATATCCAAAATTACTCCCTTAAGTTAAAAAATGATCATTGGCATTGGTGGATGGTAATGTTCGGGGCAATGCCAATTGAGATACTGACAGCCAAATGTGAAGTTGAAATTTCTTTACCTTTCTGTTTTTTGGAACTATTACACATACACGTACAGCTTTTTCGATAATATTTCTCACACACTACTTTGTGAAAAAACGGCCATGCACTCCTTGGTTGTCTTCTAAGGTCTTTACATTTGACCACTCGCTCGATCATCGTTCATCGTTCAGATTTCTTCAACAATTAAGTTTATTATGCAAAAACACAAACAAATGATTGCCTACAACAACTAATATCTCCCAACACCTTCATTTCTTTGTTGTTTGGCTCACTGAGTATTGATCATGATCGCTTACTATAATTCTACGTGCAAGACTAGCCTACAATTTCAGTAGCTTCACGGCAGCTGTGGGCCAGACTCATTTCTTCTCCATCTGGCAAACAATAGCTCGGGAATACGTACAGGGATCGTTATTCCACTTTCCTTTGCCACTTCCGCTGACGTACAAGTGCCCACAGTTCTCTAATCCAACAAAGTTAGGCTCACTCGTATTCCATGCGGAGAAGGTATCGGCTACTGCCGTCCCGTCGAGCCATTCAAAGACGTTGTCGCCCTTGGGTGCTATCATTCCAAGCCGTGGATCACCTTTTCGCTCCATCAGACTCAAAAGGAAGGCGTTCTCCTCGGCTGATTTGATGATTGGTAGGGTTGCTCCGAGTTGCTTACATAGGTAACCTCCCTCAAATGCATTCTTTTCTTTGGGGAGTATAAAGTAGCACTGATTTCCGTTTTCAGCCCAGCCCGCTGGACAAGCTAAACCTAGATACAAAACATAATTTTCCTTGTAAGTCTTGCCAATGAAAATGAATAAAGTTTGGAAAACGACGAACCTTGTCATAAGCATTTTTCATATTTTTCGCAGGCTCGACGCTTTTCTTGGTGAGAAACTGCTCAAATAAAAACTGTTGTGATAGAATAATTATTAATTCATTGCATATCACAGCGAATTGTGCTGGAAAATAAGGATATAAATTGGCTTACATAGTTCTCTGTCCTTCCGATACCTTTTCAAACGTGTTCTGCATTATCATTGGTGGCAAATTACTCCTTAATTTTGGCGCGAAAATAAAATTTCACATCGGAAGCCGAGTACAAAATTGCTATAATACAATGACGTTCAGTACGTCTCAGTGCCAAGATGGCGTCAAGGTTTAAAACCGGTTATGAATGAAGATGTCAGGGCCCTTAAAAGAGTCTTTCGAAAACCTAAAAACACAAACAGCGCATCGAGAATTCTAACAGGTATTTTTTCGAAAAAGTTAGAGAATAGTGAATTAATGTTACCCATGATATTAATAGTGACACACCCAAACGTCGAAGAATGCAGATCTCTGTCTCTCCCAAAAATCTCGAGCATGAATATCCAAACGGGCATCAGGGACTTTGTTAGCTTTTTTTTATAATAATAAACAAATGATGTATATACCTCTGCATGATGCTCCATTTCCAGTGTATCCAAGGCTGCATGTGCAGTTATAAGATCCCTCAGAGTTACTGCAGAAAGCATTGGCATCACAGTTATGAACGTTAGTCCTACACTCGTTAATATCTAAAAGGAGGGGGAAAAAAGCTACTGTCACGTTACTAGAAACAGATGGGTGGCAAAAATTGACAAGAAACCATGATGTATGGGGAATTAAGTAGTAGGATAGAACTAACAATTTCTTTTTTGAGACACCAAATAGGAAGCAGTAAAAAGAACGACTGTTGTCTAATAGACTTAAATTTTAGCTTGTATGTTTTGTTTTCCCAATTCAGACCACGCGATGTTCTCCAGGGAATTTTTTAATTTGTCTTTTCATAAATTAAATCTTTATCCAATACTCGTAAAAAAAAGACCTATCTATGGACGGTGCTTTACTGAAAAAAAATTAAAACGAAATTTGTACCTTAACATCTGTTACAAAAAAAAAAAAAGAAAATATCACTATGTCTCAATATCTCTTGAAATATAATCCACGAAAATGTTTCTCCACTAATTATTATTACTATTACTATTAGAAATCACTACCAATATTCAACATCTTTTCACTAATTTCTTTTTAAAATCTGCCACGATTTCAACATGAACAAACAAGTGGTAGTAATAATAATAATTGAATGTGCAATATTCAATATCTTTTCTCCAAATCAAAATCTAACGTCCTTAAAGTCCTCTTTCGATGTCAAAGTCCATCTCTTTTAGGTTGAGAATTTACTCTCCTCATTGACCGCGATCCCCTTAATCATAGGAAGGATGTTCTCAGAATGGCAAATGAGATTCTGGTTCTTATCCAAGACATCGTAGTCGAGTAGTCCTCAATCGCCTTTCTTGGCTGACAGGAGTTCTGCTAGTCGCTTGTGATAGACTTGACATTCAGATGCCATGCCACCAGTAGTGGTGAACACCAGCGGAGTGAACGTGGCTTGTTCCACCTCCATAACTCAGCTTGCGTATATACTTTCCTTCACGTTTTCATGCTGGCGATATATTTGCTGAGGGGTGAGGTCCTTGTAAGATTCCGCATTTGGGTGACACACCCGTACGTCAAAGAATGTGGAACCCTGTCTAGACCAAAAACCTCGTGCATGAATGTCAAGCCGGGCATCCGGGGCTGTATTAGCCCACCCTGGCTAACGACTGACCGGTAATCTCCTGCAGAACAGGTTCAACTTCAACATCATGACAGACCAGATTAAGCATCTGCGGCTCAAGATCCCGCAGCTCGTTATGACGTTGTATAATGAAGCCCCCCCCCCCGCCCCAGTTTACAAATCATTGCATGATCGACATTAAATTAAAGGGCTCTCCAGAGACACATACATTTGGTACGTCACTTATCTGCCAGTCATACCTTACATTGACTGCATGTTTAAATTCTCTCTTGTTGAGATTTAAGTCCATTTCCTTTACCGGGATGACATTTAGCTAACTTGAAGCACTTTTCTCTGCTACGATATCGACCGCTCTCTTGGTCTTCGCGGGTAGGGAATTCCTCAGGTCTTCTAATTTATCGTCCAGTCTCACATCTCTCTCTCTCTACGCGTGTTTAACTGCAAAGATCTTACCAGAGCATCATCTGGAGGTTCATGCACCTGGGATACGATTTTCGCAACAAGAGGGGCGGTTACCTGACGAGGCATTGCGTGTTCGAATCCAGCTTGCTCAAATGGGTTTTCTCGTCCCAGTCCCCCTTCCTCACTGGTAACGTCAGCAGTTGTCGCTTACTCATTGTGCATGTATGGCCCGTAATTGATGGTATTTGGGTATCACTAATAGCGCGTTCCAGTGGTTCTAGCAGCTCCTCAATATCAGATAATGTGCTTAGGTAGTACGTGCATTTGTGCTTCAAACCGAAGGTATATGGCGCATACCAGGCTTGTGGTTGGGTTGCTGCAAAGTCTGCCAGTTTCACTGCCTGGCCAACCCAATCATCCCTCTTTTAAGTTAATAATAATAATAATCATAATCATAATCATAATCATAATCATAATCATAATCATAATCATAACTATAACAAAATTGTCAAATCTGATTGGCTATCAACTGCCCTGATTTCAGCCTTAATTGGACAGTTTAATAGGACAGTACGCGTCATGCCTAAGTAATTGGACAGTACGCGCCATCACGAGCGCGCTTAAATGGCTTTTTTTTCACTGCTAGCAAAACAAAATTTCGAATTTCTTGTGTTTTGATTTAAAAATAGCCTATTATATCACAAATTTTGTTTAAGTTATGATTAACTGGTAACAGAACCTCGTGTCGTCCAATTCGGTCTGTAATCATACTCGTGATTAAACAAATCGGTAACCTTTTTGCGTTATCTTTGTTAATGCCGACGTGGTAAACGCTCAAAGTGGGGAAGTATACTCCCTAAAAAATGCAGTGGAGCCACCTTAGCTCACGAGGAACACTTACTTGCCAGAATATCTGAATATTTTACCTTACGTCGAGGCTGTATGAGTTTGTATTCAGCGGTGATTTTTAATTCGAAACTGGACTATTGTCTAAAAGACCATTAAAATACACACATCCATAAGGAAATAAAGTAAGCAGACAGTGATCGACTGATAAACCGTCTGAAAGAGGAATATGCAGACAGGCGGGTATGGTCAGACAGATGGAAAAACAGTCTGTCACACACACAATAAAATGTAAGTCAACTGTTATAGCAGATTAATTACTTAGTATGACTCTAATAGAATCGCTAGTAAGGGAGCATTCATAATTTACCTAGAGGGTGGGCTATGATGATTTTGAGGGGGGGGGGGGGGGTCAC